>QTSX02000117.1:0-261396 GCA_014839935.2 Entomophthora muscae
GGAATCTTACTTCCATACTTTATTCCTGACACAAGAAAATTAAAGATTGATTTAATGAAGCTCAAGCTCCAAAGGAAGCTATTTAAAAGAAAAGTTTAGAAAGGTCAAATTTTCAACTTTAAGAATAGGCAAGAAGGACCTATGAGGCCCTTATTGTGACAGAAATTGCAGGATAGTAAGAAGCTGTTTCTAAGTGGTGGGGAATTACCACCCAAATCCATATAGAGTTAATGATTAACCACCAACGTGGCTTCAGATACCGTTTTGTAAAATTTCCAATGGAGATACTAGGATTAAGTAAAACAATTAATCCTAACCAAAGCAGCCCAAGATAAATAGCCTGTGAAAGCATAAGAGTATCTTCTGAATAAAATTCTGGACATTGAGATGCAACACAATCTTTGGTTTCAAAGACAGGGGGTACAACTCCAAGATTGGCAGGCATGAAATTAACATTGGGTGGTGCCAACGACAAAGTTCCAACTGCAGGGCCCCATGTTCCAGTAATGATTTGGCTGAGAATCAGATTGTAGGGAATGTAACAAAACAATCCAACTACAGGATGCATTTTTAAAATGTAAGTTAGACCAAGGGATATATGATTTTTATTGAGTAAATTTTTGGGAGGAATCAACTCTTAAGAGTTGAAACAGTGAAATTATTCAATATATATATCAAGTTTATACTTCTGAAAAGTATAATAAACGGAAAAAGGGGAAGAATTAAGAAGAGAATGATACTTTATTTAGTATGAATATAGGCAAATATATAGTATCATGACAAGCCACATGCTGACCATGTACGTCATGGGGGTCATGGGACTTATCTGAGTAATGTTTCTCTTGGGTCACAAGGCTTACTCAAGTTGTGTTCCATTTAGGATCTGGATTATGTGATCCCCGTCATATATGGCTTGACTGATAATGGTGCCACCAGTTTACTGGCTGGCCGGTAAACCACTCAGTGCGCCATTTGGTGATCTACTTGGGGTGTTAATTCCCCAAGAGGGAGTAATCAAAGATGTTGCAACATCTCCCCCTGGGGTGTTGGAAGGCGGAGCCTTGGGAATTTTCTTGATAGTGTCAGGGATACATGCTTGGTATTGTTCCAGTTTGGCGTTGGGAACAGGAAGTCTGGAGTTTTGTTGGGCTGTTCTTGCCTTGCACAGGCAGAGGCGGTTGTGGTGCATATGTTTCAGTTCAGTCCAAGCACCAATTCCTTTGATGAGGTAGGTGTTTTTGGGCTTGACTTTCATGATGATACCTGGTCCACACAATCCTGGGTCCAAATTGTGTTGGTTGTGGTTGACAACCCAGATTTTTTCCCCAACTTGGAATCTCTCTTGTTGCAATGAGATTGCTTCCCATTTGACCCTTTTGTGTTCCATCTCCTCTTGGTCTTTTCTGGCTTGTAATATGCTGGGGTCCTTGCAGCCTGGCACCTTTTTGGGCAGAGGTAACTGCAGTCCTGCAAACGTACTAACAAGAGCAGGCTTTTGTCAATAGACAAGTTTGTCAGGACTTTTGCCCGTATTGCAGTTAACTTGTGTTCTACAGACCATGAGCGCTGTTGGGAGCATGTCAACCCAGGTCTTTGGATTGTTAGCAGATAACTTACTGAGGGCTTCTAAAAGCGCACTGTTTAGTTGTTCTACTTGTCCATTTGCTTGAGGGTGATATGGGCTGGCTGTGATGTGTTTTATCCTGTTTTTGGCAAGGTAAATGTTAGTGTCAATGGCTTTAAGTTCAGTGCCTCCATCTGTGATTAAGAGGTCAGGTTTCCCAAACTTGGTTATGATTTCCTTTTCAATGAATTGTCTCACATTATTTTCTTTGTGTTCTTTGGTGGCTTGCACCATGGGCCATCTGATTGCATAGTCAATAGCTGTGATGATGTACTTCTTACCTTTGTTTTTGCCAGGCATTGGTCCCATGATATCCAGTGACCATAACTTGAAGGGTTGTGTGATGGATACAGGTACTACTGACTTGGGTGGTGCTTTGGTGCAGGCGTACTTCTCACAGACTTCACATTGTTCTTTTACCTTTTTATCATCTAGCATTTTGGGCCACCAGTAGCATGTCTTGAGGTATTCATGCAAGTTTCTGCTGTGAGTGTGTCCAAGGTCTCTGTGATATCAGAGGATTGTGTCAATCTTTTGTGTTGACAGGACGTAGGGTACAGTGTCATCATTTAGAAGTATTTGGTGTAGCGTACCATATACATTTTTGAACAGGTGCTTGTCATTAAGGACCTTCTCTTGGATGTCCATTGGGGTGCCAGGTGGGAACCCTTCCTGGAGATTCCCCATGATTAACATGGGCCAGTTGGGGTTGCCATCAGTGCAGAAGACATGTTGGCTGTATAGCCTTGACAGGGCATCTTCAGTAAGCATTTCCTTGTCTGGCTTATATTTGATTTGCATGGGGTATCTCTGTATGAGACTCATCCATTTGGCTTGTCTTCTTGACAGGTGTTGTTGTGTTTTGAAGAATATCAACAACTTGTGGTCGGTGAGTACTTTGAACGTTTGGGCTCCTTCCAGATAGCATCACTTCATGAGGCAGTGTATGATGGCTACCAACTCCTTGTTGTGTATGGGATATCTTTGTTTGCTGTCAGATAAATTTCTTGATTCATATGCCACAGGGAGGAAGTCCTTTTCTGCTGTTTGGATACGGAGTACTCCTCCTATAGCATAATCAGAAGCATTGGTTTCTAGCTCATAGATTCCCTCACAATTTGGGTATTTGAGGATAGGGACGGTGACCATACATTCCTTCAGTTGGCAGAAGTGTTGATCACATAGCGTTGTCCAGACAAACTTGGTTGTTTTCCCTGTGATGGCAGACAGGGGGGCTGTGAGGGCACCCCAATCAGGGATAAACCTTCTTATGTAGGCTAACATTCCAAGGAAAGTGCAGAGTTCACTCTTATTTCTTGGAGCTGGCATCTCAGTTATGGCGCGTATCTTGTCTGGGTCTGGTTTGATTCTGTTCTTGTTGATAATGTGGCCAAGGAATGGAAGTTCTGTTGAAAAGAACTCACACTTTGACGGTTTTGCAACCAATTGGTTTTCTTCAAGGGTGCAGAGGACCAGGCAGATGTCTTTCCAGTGTTGTTCCAGGTTGGAACTGTAAATGATGATGTTGTCTAGGTAGATTATTGCTTGTTTTCTGATGTGTTCCTTGAAAACTTTGTTCATGAAGGTTACAAAGGTACTGGGAGCATTTGTTATGCCAAAGTCAAGAAAAACACATTCAAAGGATCTATATTTAGTTCTAAATGCAGTCTTTGGAATGTCTTCAGGTTTCACACAAATTTGGTGGTAACCTGCTGTCAAATCAATCTTTGTGAAGATTTGGGACCCCCCCCAGAGCGTCAAAAAGGTCATCAATTAGGGGCAGGGAATACATGTTCTTAATTGTGACCTTGTTGAGCGCTCTGTAGTTGGTGACAAGGTGGAGTCACCCATTCTTTTTTGCCACAAAGAAGACAGCGGCACCAAAGGGTGATTTTGAGGGTCTGATGAGGCCTTTCTCAAGTGCTTTGTCAAGGTAAGCTTTCAGAGCATTGTCTTCTTGTGGTGTGAGGCAGTAGATAGGTTGTGCTTTAGGTACACTCCCTTTGAGATCAATTTTGTGCTGTATGCTGCAATCAGGAGGTAGTCCTAGAAGTGTTTCTTGGAAGACAGCAGGGAACTTGTTAACTAGCTGGTCTTGGATGGGGTCCTTTTCATGTCAAGTCTCTGTATTTTTAAAGTGGATGACCTTGTATGTGCAGATACTCCAATTGATTTTGCTAGGGTTGGTTTCCTCTTCTGTTTCCATGGTTTTTACAAACACATGGTCCCTCATAAGTGTATCAAGGTGAGTTGGGTAAACATGATGATGCCTTCTCCTTGTTGTATGGTGAGGGTAGCACTATCCCAGTCAATTTGAGGTTTGGTCTTTCTCATCCAGTCCAGGCTAAGTATAACATCATATTTGGGGATTGGTATGATTGGGCCACTGAGCATGGTTTGCATGCCTTCAATTTGGGAGCAAAAAGGGTTTGCCTCTTGAGTGTAATACATAAGTGTTGAGGGTAAAACTTTAGTAACATAAGATGGCAGGTTAAGCAGCTCAAAGCCGCTCAAGGCGTAGACAATTGGATGGAAGTTGACTGCCTGACAGAAGGCTTTGGCAAGGATGTTGCATTATCTAAGGCTGACGGCAAGGTACAGTAGCGTAGCTGCAGGGATTACATAAGTAGCCAAGGTGGGAGTTGGGCGAGATGACACCAGATGTGTCCACAGGTTCAAAACCATTGATTTGAGATGAGTTGGCTCATTGTACAATATCACTTTTGGTCCCTGTGGTTCAGGACCAAACTGAGCATTGGTTGGCTGGTGGCCCCCTATCCCAAGGTAAGCTGTCAAGACAGCTGTGAAAATGATGTAGTTCATCTTCTGACTTGGGGAGGGGTAATGGGTTTAGTAAGGTTACTTGCTTAGCCTGGGTAAAGGATTGATTAATGTGATAATATTGAGGAGGATATTCACTCAATTATAGCACAAACTATCAGTGAGGGGTTTGTCTTTATTTATACTAGTGGACCTGCAAGGCATGATTATTGGAAGGCATAGCATTGGGGAGCCAAGAGTCTGAGTAGCATCTGATATTCCCTTTTCTGGATTGGCTTGGGTGGCTGGCAATTGAGAAGGTTTGGCTGGATCCAAGTTTGCATTGGCATAGTGCAAGTTTGGTCTTCTTCATGCATCCAAATTCATTTACTAAATTTGGTGCATTATTTCCATTGTTGGATAGCCTATCAGTCCATTCCCCATTTGGTAGGCTCCCAAATTGGGCAGCAGTTCCTCCCAAGTTTGGCTTTGGGGAAATTGCCTTTCCTGATTTCCTGATCTGGCTATTTACCAAAGTAGTGGATGGGGACTGGCCTGCTGGCATGGGAGGGCAAAGGCTGACAGGTGGCTGGCAGGTGGCAGGCTGGCCCATGGGTGCCTGGTTTGAGGATGGCTTGCAGGTGGGGCTGGCAAGAGTGGTGGGCACTTGTGCAGTGGCGGTGGGCATCTGCTTAATGGCAGCAAGTGTCTGCATGTTGACAGGCCTCTGTGTGGAGGCAGCAGGGGCCTGTGTAGTGACAGTAGACATCTGCTTGGTGGCAGCAGGGGCCTGCGCGGTGGCGGCAGGTGCCTGCAAGTTGACGGCAGGCAACGGCTTGGTTGTGAAAGGATTCTGTGTGTGAACGGCGGGGGCTGTGCAGTGGAGGTGGACGTCTTCTTGGTGGCGGCAGGTGCCTGCATGCTGATAGCAGGTGACTGCTTGGTTGTGGCGGGCTTCCACATGATGGCAGTGTGTATCTGCTTTATGGTGGTGGATGTCTGCACGTTGACAGTGGACGTCTGCTTGGTGGCAGCAGGCACCTTCATGTTGGCAGCGGGTGACAGTTTATTGATTACACAACTGTAAGTGTCAGGAATATTCCTGACATTGAGTGACTGGTGTGATTCTTTTATCTGCCATGACAAACCTATTGATGATGCTTTGGACTGTGGGTAGTTTTATGAGGCTGGAAAACTTTTTGTCAACAAGAGATTGATCTGCTCCAGTGTTGAATAGTGCTATGCCCTGATATCTTCAAAAACAGAAAGGATAAGTGAGGAGTTTATTTTCTGTTTTGGAAGAAAACAGTAGAGGATTGCTTGAGGGCACTTGGATCATGGTAATTGAATACATGTCCTGGTCTCTGTATGAGTCTTGTAAGTTGGGGGAGGGCGGCTTGTCTAAGCACTCCCCTGAGCTTTTCCCTCCTTGTTGGCATCTTTGGTGCTTGCCTGGCTAGCTTGTGCAGTGTGATTCCCAGTTCAAGGATGGGTGTTGTTGACTTGGTTGTTTTGCTTATTAGGTTGAGGATCCTTCTTGGTCAAAGGACTCTCTTTGCACTTGTTGGTTGCATGTAGATCTCCAGATTTTTGAGCTATGTGTTTCTCTTCCAAGAATATGTCTTCAAGGTTCTTGCAGAGGGTCATGTCAAACTGACGTCTAATGTGTGTGGGAAGGCCATTGTAGAAGTCTAAGTGTGGCCCAGGTTCATCAAAGTTGATGGTGTTGGGTGCGCGGTCACGTAGGTCTTTGTATGCAGCAATGTATTCCTCAATTGTTCCTGTCATCTTAAAGGTTCAAAGTCCTGTCATGATTACTACATTGGAATCCTTCATGGAGAACTTTTTGAGGAATGTGCTCTTGAATAGCTCCCAGTCTCCCTTCTGGTTGGGGTGTTGTGCTATCCATCTGCTTACAAAACGTGATGCGGTGCCTGTAACACAGAGGGCAATTTTGCTGACCCAGAGTCTTTGGGGGGTACTTCACTTGTTTGAATTTGCTTTGTGTACTGTTGATCCAGAGGGAGGCGTTTTTGCAACGTAGTCCTGCAAAGGCGCCAATTTCAGCAGTGCACAGGCTCTGGAATACAATATTGGGTATCTCAGGCTGTTGTGGCTCTGTTGTGGTTGGGGTTGTGGACAACAGTCTTTGGGCTTTGAGAGTGTTGTATTGTTTGATGGGTACAAGTTTGTTGTTGTAGATAACAAAACCTGCAGGAATGTCTTGTCCTTCTTTGTAGTCTCTTCAGCCGTTAGGGAGTACCATTGCTTGGGTCCTTTTCTTAGGAGGAATTTTTCCTTTGAGTTGGGTAGGTATGGATAACCTACCTGTGCTACCACTGTTGAGTTTATACTTCTGGGAAGTATAATAAACAAAATAAAGGGAAGTTTTAAGAAGAGAATGATACTTTATTTAATATGAATATAGGCATATATATAGTATCATGACAAGCCACATGCCGTCCATGTACGTCATGGGGGTCATGGGGCTTATCTGAGTAATGTTCCTCTTGGGTGACAAGGCTTACTCAAGTTGTGTTCCATTTAGGATCTGGATTATGTGATCCCTGTCATAGATGACTTGACTGATAATGGTGCCACCAGTTTACAGGCTGGCCGGTGAACCACTCAGTGCGCCATTTGGTGATCTACTTGGGGTATTAATTCTCTGATGGGGAGTAATCAAAGATGTTGCAACATATATCAAAAATCAACTAAGCAATGCCACCTTGATACTGAGCTCCTATTCCTTCCACATTGTCAAGTGAGTATCTGGTCCAGGTTGCAAAGAACCCTTGGGTGACCAATTTCTGATGACCATGCTGATAAATAAGTTCATATCTGATGACCCTGAAATTACATCAATTTATCAATGTCAACTTACAGGGAAGAATCAGATCCAACTGGCAGACTGAAGCAGCTTTAACCCATTTTCAATCAACTGTTTGATTCAAGTCTGTTAAACCAGTCAGTTGTATAAAGGGTTTCTAGCTTTCTGAGCTTTCCTACTTGGCCAAATAATCCCCGGCATTATAGAACTTACCGTGACATTACCCTCCACTTTAGCCTGGGGCACAATACCACCATCTGGAAGATGGGATAAGGAAAAGTTTTTGTGGGCAGGAGGAAGTTTCATTGCGGCCAAGGTAAGCTTGGGGTGATCAATGGCAGTTGGGTGGCAATTGTAGAACTCTTGGATAAGAACTGGGGAATTGGAGCAATCATAGTGGGGAACCCATGAGTTTTTAGAATATAGGATAACCCTTCCATGACACCAAATATTCCAGACAACGTCAATTCTTACAAGAAGCCAAAATGCAATTCAACTCATACTTAGGTTCTCCTTTCATGAGAATGAGTTGGGAAAAAGGGATCTCAGTACCCTTAAAAGGTGTAAGTAAGTATTTGTGGAGAGTGTGGAAAATCTTAAAAGCTGGGGGTAAATCTAGTCAATAAGCAGAGGGACCAATTTGAATTCAACTTTTCAGGGACCAACTTGCTTGGGACCTAATTTGCAGCAAGGGACCTTAAGTTTCATATTGTGAGCATCCACTATGACCAGATTTCCTGGCCGGTAGGTTGGACCTTCCTAGAGCTTGCAATCTGCGTATTTCTTGTAAGTTGTCACAGCAGCAGCAAGAGTAACCTGGAGCTCCTGATGGACCTACTTCAATGCAGCAGTCTGATCAGTTGCAGCTTCCACTTTGCTAACAAAACAAGGACCAATGTTGAACAAGGGATTGTAGCCCACATTGTCATAGAATAGCAAGACTTGAGTTGAGGTGTGCAGGGCATTATTATATGTGAACTCTGCCATGGGTAAATTATCAAACCAGTCATATTGTTGTGCATTGGTGTAGCAACGTAGGTAGACCTCCAAACTTTGGTTTACCCTCTCTGTTTGTCCATCAGATTGGGGGTGGAAAGCTGTGGAACGGCACAATTTGATACCAAAAATTCCAGTAAAAGCTTCCCAGAACTGAGCAATAAATTTGGGACACAGTCACTCACAATCTCTATTGGGATGCCATGTAGGGAGAAGATCCTATTCAAAAACAACCTAGCCGTTTCCACTGAAGTAATTGTGGTTGAGCAAGGTACAAAGTGTGCCATTTTTTTGAAGCAATCTACCAACACCATGATTGCATTAAACCCATTGGAATTGGGAAATTCACCAATGAAATCCATCAACACAGACATCCAGGGTCCTGCAGCAGGCTGCAGTGGAACCAGTAATCCAGTAGTCTTGTTCCGGCTTGACTTGGACTGAACACATACCAGGCAGTCTCAAACAAAAGCTGCTAATTGCACTGTCAAACTTTTCCAGGAAAACTGGTGGCAGATTAGTTCCACTGTTTTGTTTTTCCCTGGGTGTCCTGCAGTTGGACAGGTATGATGGTCCTCCATGATTTCATCCTAAATGGTTCCTTCTGGAACCCACAAGCAACCTTGATGATATAGAACTGGACCTATCTTGTGATATTCCTGTGGCTGGCCAACTGGGTTTGCACATGCTAGTTCCAATAGTCTATTGTAACCTTTAGACAGGGGCTGCAGAAACTTAACTTTGTAATATAAGTCTAGGTCTGTGCCCTTGGTTAAGGACATGGTGGCTAGCAAAGCAGGTGGTGGTAATACAAAAGGAACCACAGCCTTGTCTGGAATCATAGTATATGTGTTAAACTTAGCGTCCATACCAGCATCTGGAAGATGGGAAGGGTTTCTGCTCAGCGCATCTGCCAAGTGATTATCAGTACCCTTAATGAACTTGTAGAGAAACTTGTATCTTGTCAGATCACCATGCCATCTGGATTGGCAAACCAACAAAACCCTGGGTTGAAAATAATACAGAAGAGCTTTATGGTCAGTCCTTACTACAAAAGGATGACACACTGACATGAGATGAAGGTACCAATGTTTTAAGGATTCTACCACTGCCAGCAATTCCTTATTGTAAATCATGTAGTTGCATTCCTGAGCCTTCATCTTCCAGGAGAAATATCCTACAGGTCTCTCAACCCCATTTTCAGCAGTCTGTAACAACACACCAGCCACAGCATATTTAGAGGCATCTGTGGAAACCACAAAAGGGAGCTCAGGATCCACATGTCTCAACACAGGTGACAACATCAAGAGAGCCTTGACTGCTACAAACGCATTTGCACACTCAGGCATCCAGACCAAAGTTGTTTTTCTGCTAGCTGAATACAAGGGGGCAGCCACTTAAGACAAGTGTGGTGTAAATTTCTTCAAGAACATACAAGTTTCCAAGAAACTACGTAGTTGGGATACTGTTACAGGAGTATCATACTCTCAAACCACTGCTTCCTTGTCACGAGCAATAGTGTGACCATCCTCAAAGATAATATTACCCAAAAAGGTAACCTTACACTTAAAGAATTCACACTTACTTCTCTCAATAATCAAGTCAGACTGGAGGATACGCTCTACAACTGCTGACAGATGGGCCTTATGAGTCTCCTCATCTGGAGAGAACACCAAGATGTTGTCCATATACACAATGACACAAACACTCAGGAGATCTCCCAAAACTGAGTCAATCAACCGCTGAAAGCAAGCCTGAGCATTCTTAAATCCAAAAGGCATAACACAGAACTGGAAGATAACTTTCTTAGTCCTGAATGCTGTCAACCATTCCATTCCTTCTGTGATCCTAATCTGGTTGTCTGTGTTCAACAGATCAAGCTTTGAGAATACCTTTGCCTTCTCAACGCACCAACAAATTTGTGCCTCAAGAGGTAAAGGGTAGGGGACAGGGATTGTGATGTTGTAAAATTCCCGTAGTCAACACAAGGTCAAAGAGAACCATTGGATTTTTGAACAAACAGCAATGAAGAGCAGATTGACAAAGCCTTCTTAAAGATGTAGCCTTTTGTCAACATGTCCTGAGTCCACTCCTCCAAACATGTTTCTTCCTTCAAGGTCAAAGGGTAAATAGGAGACACAATACAAATCATATCAACAGTAACTTTAAAGTCAAAGCCAAACTGAGTATGCTTAGGAAGGACCTCACCCCTAGTGGCGTCAAATGCCGCGGACCAGGGTTGAAGGCATGATGGCAAATCCAAACTAACAGGTGCAGAAACAGGGATTTACTGAATTGTCTGAGAAGACTGCTCTAATTCTGACATACCCAACAACAGAATACGGATGGATATGCCCAAAGAGTGGTCCACTTGCAGCTCATTTTCTTTTAGCAGGGTCAATACATTATAGTCCCTCCACCAGCCCACTCCTAAATAATAGGATACATTTGAGTAGGGAAAATGGAGAACCTTGCAGTAAAAGATTGACCCGCAATGACAAATGTCACCGGCTTCTTAAGCTGGAAAGAGGGAAACATTTGACAGTTTCCACCCCTAATCAGCATTCCAGGGTGATACTTGAGTTGTAGCAAGTCTGCAGTCTCAACACTCATGAAGTTCTCAGAAGCATCTGTATCCAACAGAATAGCTGGCCAATAGATTGTTTAACCATTATCAATACTACTGTAAAACAAGAAGTAACCAGAAGTAGATTTATTTGCTGCAAATGTTGCAACCTAAGCAGTATCTTGCTTCTCTTCAGTGGTACAGACAGCAGCTAAGGAGGCAGGGTGCTCCTGAAAATAACGCTCAATCGTTTATTGGACAGCAACAGGAAGGACAGGATGATCACAATCAATAGGAACAAGAGGCAACTATTCAGACTTGACTATCAAAGACTTTGCAGGCAAAACATGCTGGAGCATAGACAATGAACTCTCAGGGACGGCTGCTACTGGTGCTTCATTTACCTTGGCAGGTTTGTTCAAGATAGCCAATTGAGACTACAAAGAAACATGGGGAGAACAATCCTGACTCTGGCTGGAGGAAACCATCACAGAACGAGTCCCAGAAAACCAGGAGTGTGAAGCAGGTTTGGCTTCAATTTCCATTGCACCTTTCTTGGAAGTCAACATATTTGAGACCAAAGAAAGAATTTGGCTTACCAGGGCCTCAGTTGCGGTTAACAGGGAATCCCAAACCACCAAATCCTGGGCAGTCTGGTCAACTGCTAACCACAACACTGAGAGTTTATTCACCTTGGGAACATCACTTGTACAGCAGTAGGCAAGAAACTGAGGAAGGAATATTGAGAGCGGAGTAGTACCCTGTTGGAAGGTGTACAACTTACAATAGACTTTTAGCTCCTCAATAGATACACACAAGTATTTTAACAAAGGGTACAAAGATGCAATTTCTGTCAAAAAACGTGGATTGCGCTCCACTGCAGACAACAGCCATTTGCAAGCATCCTCAGAAACCTTTGTCATCACATGGTAAACTTGGGATTTGTGACTAAGTCTTAAAGAGGAATAGAATTATAAAGCTGACAAAACTTCACACAAAATTTCATCAGAGGGGTGAGCAGGAAAACAGTCTGGGCGCCAAAATGACATGGCGCAGCAGAAATAGGAAACAGAAGATCCAGTCTCAACAACTGTAACCAGAGAGGGAAACCAAAAATTAAAGAAAAGTCCAAACTGAAAACTCAGAAAAGAACTGATACAAATAAACATGGTAAACGCAGATATCTTGACGGAACAGGAGAAAATAAACATGAATTCATGACAAACTGCTTCCAAATTTTCAGATGTAGAAGAGTTGAGTAATGTGATGGAAATTGTGGGATAGTAAGAAGCTGTTTCTAAGTGGTGGGGAATTACCACCCAAATCCATATAGAGTTAATGATTAACCACCAACGTGGCTTCAGATACTGTTATGTAAAATTTCCAATGGAGATACTAGGATTAAGTAAAACAATTAATCCTAATCAAAGTAGCCCAAGATAAATAGCCTGTGAAAGCATAAGATTGTCTTCTGAATAAAATTCTGGACATTGAGATGCATGTGATTTTCAGTTTCAAAGAAAGGGGGTATAACTCCAAGATTGATGGGCATGAAATTAACATTGGGTGGTGCCAGCAACAAAGTTCCAACTGCAGGGCCCCATCTTCCAGTAATGATTTGGCTGAGAATCAGATTGTAGGGAATATAGCGCAACAATCCAACTACAGGATACATTTTTAAAAATGTAAGTTATACCAAGAGATATATGATTTTTATTGAGTAAATTTTTGGGAGGACTCAACTCTTAAGAGTTGAAAGAGTGAAAAATTATTCAATATATATCAAAAATTGACTAAGCAATAATTCCTGGATCCTGAGCTCCTATTCCTTCCACATTGTCAAGTGAGTATCTGGTCCAGGTTGCAAAGAACCCTTGGATGACCAATTTCTGATGACCATGCTGATAAACAAGTTCATATCTGGTGACTCTTAAATTACAACAATTTATCAACTTCAACTTATGGGGGGATCAGATTCAACCAGTGAACTGGAGCAGCCTTAACCAATTTGCAATCAACCGTTTAATTCAAGTCCGTTAAATCAATCAGTTTTATTAAAGGTTTTATGGCTTTCAGAGCTTTCCTACTCAGCCAAATAATCCCCAACATTATGGAACTTACCATGACACTTATTGCCTTTTAAAGAGAAATATCAGGGAGTAGATGCTTCATTATGGGGCACTGGACATGAAATGAGGTTTGGTTTGCTAAAAGATAAAATTTTAAACTCTGTCCCAGGGATTTGAAGATACCCAACCAATTTCATGGCAGAGTCTAATTAAACAGAGACTTCTGGATGGGTTGGAAAAGAGGATTTTACAAAATTTTCCCCAGCTAGGGTTAGCAATGTGAAACCAGATGATTGTCTGGATATGACCACTTTCAAGCGGGAACAAACCTAGGCCAGTAAGCAGTCCAAATTGATCCGTGTTTTTCATGGTTAAGATAGTGAGATGCTTTGGAACCTCATAAGGTCTGTAATAATAGGCCAACACAAATCTTTCATTGACTATATGAGCTAAATCCTCCACTGTGTTCAGGGGTTTTTCAAGGTTCTGGAGGGATTTTTTGATCCAGCAAGAAAATAGGGATCCATCTAAAGCTAAAGAGGGAATTAAATTTACAGTGAAGGGAGGCAAAGTTGCTTGGATTTAATCATGTAGCACAGGCTGAGGTTAGCCATAGCCTTGAGTACCTTATATAGGTTGTTGAAAAAAATAAACCCAGTAATGAGCCTAAAAAAGCATACATCTCATCCTTCTCCTGACTTAAGTTAGGCTTCTGGGTGTAAGCAGGGCCCATAGTACCTTTGCTTTACTGTTCAGTAACCTGGGTGTGAAGTTGCTCCTGGCACTGCTCCTCCATAATATCAAAGCCCTTTTCTCTTGTATAAACCATTTTAGAGTAAAAGATAAGGAAAGTTATATTGAAACAGTAAGCCAAAATATTACTAGTGTAACTATTTTTATTTGAATATGGTCTCTTATTTGAAACCCTCTCTCAGACCTAAGTGGCCAGATTTAAAAGCCCAACAATTGAAAATGATATTGGATTTGGGGATAGATTTTGGAGGATTCTGTCAGGATACCAGGAGTACTGTGAAGCCTCTTCAGGTGAGAGAGGAGAGGATGAAGGTACAGACATGACCCACCAGATGATGGGACCTAACTTTACCAGGTAGGAGAGGGCCTTCCTGTAAGAGAGGGGGCTAGACTAACAAAGTCTGGCTCCCATCCTGGTGGGATCAACCACCAGGATGCCATCCAGTGCAGGACTGGAATAGCTGCTCAAAGAGGCCTCCCAAAAGAGGTTGGCCAAGAAAAGGGAGGAAAATAGGCGTCTAAGGCCATAACCAAAGCACCAGGAAGCAACCACAGAGAACAATCCCGGGTGGAAGGGATATCACAATCCACAGTGGAAACTTGGTGTGAGGAGGGGAGGGAGAGACTTGAGGCTGTTGTAAGTTTGATGTTGTGCAATTTCAAGGAAGGGGATTCATCAGTCCCTGATTCTAGACAGGATAAAAAGTCCTCAGGATAAGGACCTGACCAAGACAACTGGACAAGTGTGGTAAGGATGGTGGGAACCTGGGTTAAATGACAAAATGCATTGGAGAGCAGATCAGGGTTGAGAATAGAATTCTGGGTAACCAAGGAAAGTCTATTCCAAATACCTGGGGTTGTGGTCCAGAACAAAAGAAATATGGGTACCATAGTCACCATGAATACCTTATACAAAAGAGACAACATTGTTGTAGACAAGGTTTTTAACCAAAACTTCTGGACAGACGGTCCACAAGCGCTAGGGCAATTCCAAGGGTTTGAACCAAGTTTGGATCCTCTTTGATCAAATCTCAACAAAAAAACACGGGTAGATGAGCATCTGGGCTGGTGGGCAGCAGAGCAGGCAGATCAGAGGAAATCAGGAGGAGGGACAACATCAGGAATCCAGACGTTTCTTTGTTACTTAATAAAGTTTTAAAAATAAAAATAAATTTGAAAAAACAGGAGTTTTATTTAGTAATTGGAATTGGTAAGCAATGGATCTGACAGCCCTTGCTTCCATTATATGCATAGGGGGGTGATAGTGCTGGGAGTTTAAAAGAGGGGTTTTGGAAAGCAATCAAAAGGGGAGCCATTTAAAAGTAATGGACTAATTTTTGCATGGTCTGGGCCCAAGAAAATAGGAGCAGCAGTCCTGAGTGTAAGGAACAGCCACCTGGTCAACTAGGTGCATTCCAGGGACTCAGGGTGCACATTACCCCTACTTCCTGCCTTTGACGTCACCACTGGGATGCTCCCAAAACCAATTGATTTGGGCCAAGGAACTCCTGGACCAGAGGAATTGCTTGACTGGGATTCTGCTGATTGTGGAATTATATCCCTAATTTTCCCGGGCTGCAGGTTAGCCAAGCCCTGTACAATGTGGCCTGTGTTTTCTTGTTGTCCTGCCAATTGTTTCAAGACAGGACAGCACCAAGAAAGCAAACAATCCAGCTGGATCAAAGTCTCCTCTGCAGTTGGAGGGAACTCCAGAGAAGGGGAAGGGGTTTTGGCTGTGAATACCAGTACAAAATGCTTATCCACAGTGTGGGCCAGGTCCTCCAGGTTTCAAAGAGGCTTTGCCTACACGCGGCTTGCCTTTTTTGATGATCTGGGAAATATATCCCTATCCAGAGCTTATGGCGGGCCTTGGAGCTTTATACTTCCCAGCCACGGCCCAGGGTCCTGCTGCTGGAAATGCAGAATCAATCAACCCTGTAAGTGCCAGGTATAGCACTCCCAGGAATTGACTACTCTAGCCAGTGGCATCAGAATTGGGGGAGATTAAGATGATTGGTTTGGGCGTCAGGGGTGGTTTCATTGGGACTAGATAGGCAGCAGGATTATTGTATTTCCTGTTGAAGATCAAAGGGTATATAGTGATTTCTTTGCTGTCACAGATTATTTGATATGGATCCTTGGAAGTGTCTGGGTGAGTATACCACTGCAAGTCTTCTAAGGTTCAGGGTTCATGGTCAGAGTTATGGGGATACTTAGTGAAGTGCACAGGACCAAAAAGAGAATCAGGGGGGGGCAGTAGTAATCAAACAATTCTGTTTCATCAACTGGCACTTGGATTTCAATTTATGAAGATGAGTACTGGTGCTTAAGTGGTTGCAGATGGAAGAGTATCAAATATATATATGGGATTAGATTGGTTAACCAAAGGTTCATAACAACTTTATTGATAAGAATGACAATACAGAATCTTTCTGATGCTTCTGGCTTATATAATCATTCACATGCAGGTGCCTCTGGGCATTTTTCTAGTGCTATCTGGGTGGCAAGGTTTGGCATCTCAAATTCTGCTGGTTGGTTGGCTGCTTTATCATAATTTTTGGGGTCTTCAGGAACAGTTGCTTGGATTGCTAGTGGCCTATCTTTGCCTGACTGATCATTGGTTCTGGCAGGTTTGGCTTCAGGTGTCATGGGGTCCTTTTCAATTTTATTATCATTTTGGACTGACTTAATAGGCATTTCTGAGGCAAAAGAACTTGATTAAAAAAGGGGTTCCCAATTGGGAACCCCAAATTACCAAATGGAGGGTGGGCTTGAACTGGGAGCCCTGGGCAGCTAAAATTAGCCTGTCTAGGCCCAGATAAACTCATCAAGTCTTAGGCATAGCTTTTGGGGCCCAGAACAGGACCCACAGCTATTGCCTGGGCAGGAATGATTACCGCACCTGGATTTTTGCTTTTCAAAGCAAATCCAGGTGCAGGCAAACCCCTGCCTTATGCTTGCCCCACCTGGTGGCTAGGTGCAGGTTTGATTCCCGCCCAGAGCTTTGAAATTGTTACCATTGTAACAGATTCCCTCTTAAAAGATCATATTCTCACGTGAGTTCCAAAAATAATCAAGATTGTCAAGAGGGGAGTTGTTTTGTGTTCAAAAGGATCACTTTTGTGACTGAACCCATTTGTCCTATGGTTGGATTATTTTTATTACATGATTAATATCACATTCAATGTAGAATGCTTCAGAATGAGGCTGGCTTATTTTTGTTTTGATATGTGTTACCTTTGTTGGCTGCCTTGGTTTTGAGCTGTGTATTTTATTTTGGTTGCACTGTGGAGTTGACTATTTTTGTAATCCAGACCTAGATAAACGGAGCTTTTGTTGAACATTATTGACCTTAAAGTGGAATCAGTTGCCTTTTTTTTATCTGAACTGATTTTGTTTTGATCTGGGGTATTTTACATCTCAACAGGTTGTTAAACTTCTGTAGTTTCATTTTAACAAGCCTGCTTTAAAGAGATAAAGACTTTTAAGGAGCATCATAGGAATTATACCTCAGATACACCAGGGATCACCAAGAAGATGGATGAAATGTACCCCGCCAAATGATTTCTGAAAAAAAGATGGCATCTTGAAGTCAGCAAAGCTCCTAGACATAAATGAATGAAATTTGGTCAACCAGAAACTAATGGCTAAATTCATAAACTAATTCAAGAATCATTGGACTGAGAATTTATTGAGATCAGATATGAGACTAGAGAGAACACTGTGAGAATTGGGGAGAAGGTTAGTAGGAAATAGAACCAAGCTCTCAACCACAATAAAAATTGCGGTTTCAATAACAGCCAAAAGGTTGTTGCCAACAATTCCTGGAAGGCCAAAGGGGGGAAGGAATCAACTGAATACTGAAAGCAACAGAAAAAACCAAATGGCTGGATTTCACTAACAAATTTTGAACTTTATTAGAGTAGAGAATGATGAGGCAAGGTCTTTTACAACTATTGTATTCATTTAAGGGATGTGATAGGATTGGGATGGTAGATTGAATATCACAACCCAATTGACCAATGATATGAGCATATATTAATGTATTTCTTGAGGCAGGAAGATCTTGACAAATTTTGAATGGACATAGTCAAAAGGAAAACCAAACCACCTAACATCAGGAATATGCTTTGGATACAATTACTGCTGCTCCTGGCCGCTCTTGCACATGATATTTAGCCAGAGGTGTCTCTTGGGTGGGTTAGGTGGGGACATCTTCAGAATAATTCCAAAATATCAAATTGATGGCCTTTTTTTGGCTTTTTAAGTAACCTTTTAGATAAATATTCAAACATAATTTGGTAGAAACTCCCAAGCATTTGGCAGTAATTGAAGTGGAGGCCTAAGGGGGAGGCGTAACTTTACAAACACCTTAAGATAAAAATATATGGGTTATCTCCTGACTGAGGGTACCAAGGCCATCTATGCCATGGAATGATTGTCAGGGATTTCTTTCCTGACTACTCTATTGGTTTAAACACCATTTTTACAATCTTTCAAACAAAGGAAACCAACAAAAAAGTTTTAAATACCAGTTCAAACTCTGGTTTTGAGCCAGACGGGGAGCAAACCCTGGACCCTAAAGACAAGCCTAATGTTAGTTTAAACACAACTATCCAGTGTATATTACCTATTTATACGGATTAAATTCAGTTGAATTTTGCTCCCACTTTTTTTCCCGGGCTCAAAAATGTTAATAGCAAGCCAGTCAACGTCACTTACCGTCTAAAAGCTGACTGGCTGTGTATATTACAGCTGCCGCTCTTTGAACCACTTGGCCTAAATTTGAACAAGGCTCTGTACTTGTTCCACACTGATTTTAACACAAACCACCACTTAATTGTGGTTATTATTGTGGCTGTCTCTTGGTACCTCTCAGTTTCATATTTTAAATTCCTTTTTATTAAGCTTCATGTAGAAAAACATTTGATAAGATTGATCTCTTCAGCCATTATTTTAGCGAGACTCCATTTAAATCCACTCAAACTCATTTATCCTCTTAAATGTTTATAACTCAGTATTGGGGTATTTAATTGAGCTCCATTTATTATCTCTACTTGTTTCAACAATAAAGATCATCTTTCTAACTAAGCTTGCTTACACTTATCTCTGAAATCCTTTTTTGAAGCCATGAAGGGAAGTTATTTCCTGTTCTGATTTCTAGTTCCTTTCCTATCTGTGGTACTGGCTCTGCAAAATCCAACTCCCACTACAGACTGGCATGACTCCTCTCCTGATGACTTCTACCAGAAGGATTTCTTGGCTAATGAATGGTTTAAATATCCCTCAGGACACTGGGGAAGAAAGTTCCATTATGACCGCTCCACAGCACCACCTTCACCAGCTGAAACTTCCTTGGTTAGACCCAATGCATTCTTCTGTAAAGACTCAACAATTGGGAAAGTATTTTAGCTAAGTAGGGTACCAAGTTGGCCACTTAAAACCCAGTGGCCGCAGTCATGATGTGATAGACCATCATCATCTATTGAAAGACCTTTGTGTGTACATTATAACGTCCAAAATTACTGCCAAAATACCTGAGTACGTAGTATATAAAGGTGTATATAGCTACAGACTGAGTGGAGTGGGGTAAAACCAGCATGGACCAGGAGTACTGATCATAGGGTTTGACTGCACTGGCTCCTCATAAAAGTACTTGCCAGATGGATCATTGAATGGCCCATGCAGTTGATAGTGTTGGTGGCCCCCAATCCCTAGGCATACTGTAAGGACAGCTGAGAATATAAGATGGTTCATCTTATAGTCCTGGGGAAGGGCAGATAAAGCTTGGTGTCTTTAAGTTTCTGAAGGATAAAAGTTTTGGTTGATTTATGTGATAACAATTGAGGGGTAATTTTCTCAAGAATAGCACAAACTATCACCAAGTGATTGAGCTTTATTATATACTATCATCCTTGGTGGGGCATGAATAGTGCAAAACATTGAACAGGAGACCCCAAACACTTGATGGTGTCTGGAATTCCCTTTTGGGATTGGGATTGGAGGGGTTTGGCTAGCAAAGAATTGCTAATCTTGGCCTTGCATTGCTTTTGAGCTTCTTCAGGTACTTTAATGCACCTGAATTCCACTTCTGCAATTACTGCATTGAGTGTTTTGCAGGGCAGCCTGTCAGCCCCATCCAAATTTCAAAATTCTCTTTCAAAACCTTTTTGTTTTGCAGCAGCTTCCCCAATTAGGGGGAACTGCTGCCATTTTTTGTTTTGACTGTTAGGACCCATCATGACCAAAATGTTTTCTTGTAAAAGGTTGTTGTCAGGAATATTCCTGACACTTCTACCTGTTGTTGTACCTAGTAGGGTATTACCTACTGGGAAGGTTCATCTCTATGATGGGAAGGTTTGCATACCTAGGCCACTTTGGTTACCCTGCTATGGTTATGGTACCTATTGGTTAGGTTATTGCAGGGCTTACCTTAGGGGCCTTGGCTCACAAGGTTGGGGACTTGTTCCCTTTTAAGTGAGTCTCTGACAAGGATGGTACAGCCACTTTGCCAAGTCAGTAGAAGTTAGTACGCCATTATTTGACAAGATGTTTGTGGGCCTGAAGAGGTCCAGAGATATGGCTGACAAGATTCTTAGGGATATTGACAATGAAGTCTCTCCCCACTCCAGTAAAAGCTATCATGAGCTCAATAGGGAGACTTTCATGAATGACATTTCAATACTTGTATTGAAAACCCAGGAATTGAACCCCAGCCCTCAGGAACTGCCTTGCGTCAACCAGGGTAGACAGGAGCCCGCCAGACCAACAGTTGGGCCAAACCCTAGGCTGCCGGAGATGCTTTGCCCCGACCATGAGAGACAGGAACCTGTCAGCCTGTTGAGTATTGAGACTGAAAGTTCAATATCAACATTAGAAACCCCGGAATCAAACCCTGACCCTCCAAAGGCAAATTGAGTCACCCAGTATGAATGGGAACCCGCCAACCTGCTAAGTTGCAGACCCAAGTTGTCAAATTACTCTGAGACCTGCCAAACTCTTAAAGACAATTCCCTGAATGGACATCATATTGCTATTAACCACCTGCCGCCAAAGACCCAGACCTATGCTGAAGTTGTAGCTTGCCTAAAGGAGGTTACAACAAGACATCCTGCCAGTCCTGCCAATGATCACCAGCTAATGCCAGCCTCCAGTCCAGAATGGGTAATTCAATTTGACTGCTCAGGTGATGTGGTGAACAGTAGCGGTGGAACAAAGCATTGCCACCTCTGTTCATCAGAGCAAGCACAACTAGGATCTGCCGCACGCAAAACCAGAAGCCAAGGACAGAGCCCTGCCGGTGCCTTGTCTGCAAACCTGAAACCTGCAAAAATTGAAGAAGCAAAATCACATGGTATAAAAGCCTGGTGGTATGGGGATGAACATGTTGTCATTTTTGATAATAAAGCTTTATGAATCTTTGGTTTGAACAGATCCTACCTTATCTAGTTTTAGTGATCTTTCATCTCAACTCTGGCCAAGTAGACAACCAGGCAACCACCCCCTCAAGAGACCAACTTGCTGACCTGCCTCAGGCACTATACCGTCCCCCTGGAGCCCCCTTTAGACCGGTGCATTTTACCAAATACCTGCCCAATCCTGCCTACTCAGTTTAACTTGGAAAACATCCTCATTGCCAACCCCTTGGCAAGGACTAGAGAGACCAAAGCTATAGGATGTGAAGGAAAGTGGTATGAGGTGCCACCAAGATTGTTCAAAGACAAGTACAGTTATCTGCCTGCCTACTTTGTCCCCATGACTCTGCCCTTAACCCTGCGACCCAACTGCCCAATGGAACCCTCCACTGCTTCTGAGACCATGTTCACTCAACTGTTTGGCGTACTCAACATTACTTTGACAGGATTGGTGGATTCTATGGTGCTCAACTCTGGGCCCTGGTCTTTATTTGGACAATCTGTATCCTATATTATCAAGTTAGCACCCATCCTATGGTGGGCATTGCCCACTGGCCTGGCGGTACTCAGTCCTGAGTCAACCAATGCCTCTTCCTATGCCCAGCTTCCTGACAGACACAGTGTACAATTGTATTAGTAGGGGCTACAAGAAGGATGGGATTCTGGAAAACCTTAAGAGGGTCTCAAATGCCATAGACTTTGGGTTTGAATAATTGCTATTATTTTGTCTAATAAAAATTGCTTTTATTGTTAGATATAATTCTTAAAAATGGTTGGCAGTATATTTATTTGATGATAAATTGCCTAGTCTGGGGTTCAAGATCACTCTTATTGAAGTTTGGTTGCCCTATTTATTGTTCATTGTCAGAATTGAGCTTATTTCAATATGCATTCTTCGTTTCTATTAGCTGCCAAAGTCAACAGTTGATTGTATTTGATTTTTTCTCGGAAATTGGGTTTGTTTTTATTTGGATTTCATTAGGATGATGGGGAAACAGTGTGTTTAACTTTTTTCAGAAAACTGGTTGGCAGAACATCTTCCTGCATCATTTTAGGGGCTATAAGTCGTTTTTACAGCAAAAAAGCTTATCTGAGTAACCCAGTTTTTAGCTGGTTTTAGAATGCTGTTTTTGAGATATGCTTTTCAAGATGGCATAATGGAAATCACTAGGGAAAACTATTAAATGCTTTTTAAGCCTTTTTATTCTGGGGTTTCCAAATTGCAACAGCGGTTTAAAAGGTCCAAGATGACATATTTTGAGATGGGTTATACCACCAAATAATTGGTTTAGCTTAAAGGATAGTAAAATAATGCTTGATAGCAGCAGCAGTGAATTCAAATTTGCTTGCTCTCAGAAAAAAAGATGAAAGCAAAAAATATGACATTGTCCTAATAACAATAAGTAAATCTCACATATTTTACTTCATCAATTCAAAAGTAATTTGTTTAGATACGATAGAATTGGGGAGCTCTACCATCAGGAGCCTGACCTTGCACAAATCAAAAAGGTGGATAAATTTTCATAATTATTCCTTCCAGCCAAAAAATTTAGCTCCACATTCTCCAAGGTTGAGTGTGCTTTACATAAGATCGCATCTCTTAGACTCCGAGGTAATGTTTAGGGCAACTTCAGGAAGCAAGCTGACGAGCTTGAGGCAATATCACATAAACAGAAGTAACCATCTGAGCGGACCCCGCCCTCTAAAAATATTTATTAATGAAAGTGGGATTTTACTTGTACAGTTGAGGTCGCTCCTTGGTGGGTACTTTGATTACGATAACCTGATTCAAGTTAACGAAATCCTTTATTCTGTACAAAAAGATGCTAAGAAAGATAAAAGAATATCTAGCATTGGCTTTGTCCTCTCGCCTTTGGCCGAAGAGTCTTGCGATTTGGAGCTTGAAGCCAGTAGATTCTATTTTCCGATACGGCAAAATCTCACCAACTACATGACTACCTTCCTTTTTATACTCTTCCGCCTCCACGCTATCACCATTCCCAAGGTTTGTGGAATTCAAGCTGAAAATGCAGATCTGGCTTCTTTATTTTTTCTGAAAAGCTTTGATGACTGCTTTGTAATTCATTCAAGGGATAAACATAGCAGTAAGTTAAATTTATGATGAGTTGACTTAAGTTTAGGGGTTTCGCTTTCTAATAAGAGCTGTTTGAATCTGCTTTTAAAGACTGATATGGCTCCTGTTATTTTTGGGGGGAAAGCCTACAATTTTTTAATGGACAAAGTGCACCACAATTCATTTTCATTTCCATTCTCAATGGCTACTGACTATGATCTCTTCCAACCTATTTCCAAGGATAGCATCAAAAACCATGATGACTCCCCACTCCATCGTTTTGATGAAACAAAAGGTTTAAGTCTCTTGGCTCGATTTTTTAATATTTTAGGAACCTTCTGCAGCCCACTGAGCCAGGAAGTGTACCGAAGATGCCTAGTCAGCAACGAGAAAAGTAAATATCAAGAAATTCCCAGTGAAACAAATAGAGAGAGAAAAGGACTAGAGTCGTTCGGTTGGGACTTTACTCCAAGAGGAGCTTCTTTGGAAACCAAAGTTTCTCCACCGCTTAGTAGAGGAGAAATGAAGCAACCCCTGGCCTTGGAGAGCTTTTTAAAGTTCTTTTCTAAAAAAGTCGCATCCCCGTCTTCTCAAGACTACTGGCGTCTTAAAGCTGGACTTGAATTCAATCGTCATCTTGAGGCCAAAAGGCAAGCATTTTCCTTACCTTAATAGACCCTTTTTAGTTCGTCGTATATGTCTGTAAGTTTATTCATGTAAGGGTTAGTCTAAATTTATTTATATCCTATAGCATTTAATAAAAGGTATTCTAGTGACCCTGTTTTATGAGTATGGCCTGGCAATTTGTCAGATTGATTTAACTCTAGTAAAGTTGTATCGCTTTTATCCTTGCTAATTTTCGAATCAAAATAGGATTCAGTACCCTAACATTAATTATATGCTTGATCAAATGTTCCAGTTATTTTCCTTGCTTATAAAAGGAACTTATTTCAAACAAAATATTACTAATCTTGCGAACATGACTTGGAAACATAAATGTTTATAAGCATTCTCCATGAACCCAATATTCTTCAGCCAGCAAAGCCAGCAAAGAACTGGATCTAGCTTTGTTTCTGTTGATGGGTTTAGAAGATTTAGGCTGCCAAGGTTATTTTGACCAAGCTACTATCCAAAATAAGTCACCAGTCATGGAGACTTTATGGTTGGGAGATACAAACCTGAAGCATACTGTCACTTATACTAGCAGGTGTTTGTATAAAAAGGCCATCAAAAATCATCATCAGTGAGGTCCAGGCTTTGGAAGTTGAAAAGTTTGAATCTGGTTGTTGTGAGCTCAGAGGAGACTACTTATGAATGTGCTCATACCAGCTAATGAAACACTCTTTTTATACAGAAATCACAACCACTTTAAATTCAATAACCACGAGAAAAGTAAAGAGCTCATAGATAAAATTGATCAGATAAAGCCAAGATACAACCAATGTACAGAAAAAGGGAAAGTCTCAGGGGAAAGTAACTTAAGATGTCTAACAAGCAGTATACAAACTGAATCCCAGCCAGCGCATCAGAAGTATTCAAGAGCCAACTTCTCAAATCACATAATTTAGTCAGATCTTTCTCAAACGAGTAGTGATTTTCGGATCATGAAGATAATTTACCACAAAGTCTAAACAGTGGGTAGGTTAGAAAGATAGTTTAGTGGTTGTCCTATGTGAAACCATCAATACTTTGCTTTTTATCAAAAAACATTTATAATATCCAACTACTAAGATAGCTAGCAGGTTCAATGACACTCCCAACCCTGCGAACCGAAGCTTTATGACATGGTCTCTATTTTTCAATAGGATACTAGTTTACTGCATCACATTTAGCTTTATAAGCCCATACAAGATTAGGATGGCACCGAGATCATTTCAACATGATCAGAGCTAAAAAAGGATAAGCTTCTTTGGACTGCTCAGGATGCATGCTTTGATAATGGTTTCCCATATATTAAAGATGTTCAGGTTTCTAAACCCTTCATTGAGCTCTCCCTTGGGTTTGTTAATACCTGGAAGTATTATGCAGCCATGGCATTACTGCAAGAAAGTAAAGCCTTTTTCCTCAAATATTGTTATGATGCTCATCTTTTTCAAGAAAACTAAGGTATATATGGTTTTTTATCATTTATATGAAGATAACCCCCTTTTTATCATAAAATCACTCAAGTTTGTTTTAAAATTCTGCTATACAAAAACATTCAAATATAAAGCTAATACCAGGGTTAGATATCTAAAAAAAGTACAGCGCTTTTCACACCTGATGAGATGACCAAGTCAAAGTCATTTAAGAGGAAACAAAAGCCATATACTGATAAAAAGGATAGGTTTAAAAAGAGCCCAGCTTCATTAAAGCTAATGATGATACTAAAAATCCAATCAAGCCAAGCCAAAAATTTACAAACCAACTATGCAAGACAAAGCAGCCATCCCAAAATTTCAAACTCATATATTTATGAGTGCTCAGACATCAGATACACAAGAAGCTGGCCAAATAGGCCCCCACCTTATTTCTGGCACCTTCATTTCTTGGAAACCAAATCCCAACACAATTGTGGTGGCCCTGATCTCCAGAGGCTACCAAGGTGTGCCCTGGGTCAAAGCCAGGATCTATCTAGGTTGGGGCACCATTCTTCAGGTGAACTATCTCTGCAGGAAAGTCATTATACTGGGCTTTCAAACTCTTCCAAAGATTTTCCAACAAACATTCTGGCGCCTGATGCATTCACTATGGTACAGTAGTTTTCAGAGCTATGGCGCTAAGCAACAAACCCAAGATTCAAGAAAGAGCAGCTGAGATTAAAACAAAAAACTCAGATGTAAAAGAAAGTAAACCAAATTAGTTTATATTGGCCAATAGTAGATTTGGATCCACTTTGATTTTGTTTACACCAGAGCTGTTCTTGTTTAAACCTCTGTTTTGCTGCTTAGCAGCATGGATTTTAAAGCTACTGTATATGCCTGTTTGAACCATCTTGAGGTTGGTACAGCTCCTGGAATAGTGCCTTGAATCTTTTTCAGAGAAACTATCTATCCCTTGGCAAAAAAACTCACATCTTTTTTTAGCCTTAACCAGTCTAAATCTGACGTCTGGCTATGAGTCAACTGCCTACAACACTACCTATAATGATCCACTCAATTATTGTTAAGATAATAAATACTAGGGAAGTTCTTCATACAAGAAAATAGTACTATTGTTCAGGGGCTGTGAATGACTTTCTTATTGAAGACAAAAGATCCCCTTAGAAACCTTCTGTACAGATGTCTTGCTTACCATGCTATTGCTTTACAGTTTCACCAATCTATGGCCCTTTAGTTTTTCTTTACTATAGGTTGACTTCAATCTATCAGCTCTGGCTAATGGCAAGGTTTTCTAGATGCACTCTCAATATTTTCCAAGCCTAGATAAGTTGTTTTGGTTATGTTGTTTAATCTCTGATATATAGCCCCTTGTTTCAAGTGTTTCCCTTTGGGACAATTTTTGTGAAGCTGAAGTAGTTTTTTGCAGGGTTTTTCTACCATAGAATCAGCTTCCAGTCTTACCTTACTTAAATTCTAACACATCACCACAATGTTTTCTGTATCATTGCATTAATCTTCACAATTCCAATAATGACCTGTCAGGGACCCACTTAAGAGGGAACAAGCCCCCAATCTTGTGATCCAAGGCCCCTAAGTTAAGCCCTGCTATAACCAAATCACTAGGCACTGTAACCATAGCAAGATGACCCAAGTAGGCAAACCTACCCATCATAGAACCAAATCTGCCTAACAGAGAATATCCTATCAAGTACATAAGAAGGTAGAAGGATGTGTGAGATCTAACCAAGGAAGGTTCAACTGGTGGAGCAGCCATAATGGAAATTTCTTTCCCAGTGACCTGAGGGATACTTGAACCAACCATCAGCCAAGGACTCCTTCTGGTGGGAGTCATCAGGGGATGAGTTATGCCAGTCTGTAGTGATATTTGGATTCTCCAAGGCCAACACCACAGAAAATAAGGGAACTAGAAACTAGAACAGGAAATTACTTCCCTTCATGGCTTCAAAAAAGGATTTACAAGTAAGTGTAATCAAGTTTTAATACAAGGGAAAATCTTTATTATTGGAAAAAGTCAAAATAATAGATATGACTCTCTTAGATACCCCAATAAAGGACTTTTATAGCTAAGAGAATATTTGGATGGGAGGGGATTTTCCATGGGTTTTCATTGAAACTATGGCTGAAATCAATACCTGTGTTAAGTATGAATACACTTGAAACTTAATAAAGGGTAATAAAACCTGGATAGAAGAGAGGCACCAAGAACCAGCCACAATGTTACTCACAATTAACAGTTCTGCTGTAGAAGATCATTGAGATTAAAGTTTGGAGCCTGAACTAAGTATAGAATCTGTGTTTTAAAGACTGGTAAGAGTAATAGAGACAGTCAATCATCTTTCAAGCAATAAGTGACATCCTCTAGTTGATTATTAACAATTCGAGAGCTAGGCGCAAAATCAAAAACAAAATTGAATTAATCAAGCCAGCATAAAAAGGTAAACTATGTTGAATTTTTGAATGTATGCTAACACTTGGCTTCCCTTTAGGGTTTCAAGTTTGATCCCCGTCTGGTACCAAGGCAAAGTCACCCATGGTGTCCAAAGCTTTGCTGTATGTTGTTGATGCTGGTAGAGTATCTTTAAACTTGTCAATAACATTAAGGTAGTCAGGGAAGAATTCCTTGACATGAAATCATCAGAGAATAAGTCCTAAACTCAACTAATGATCCCTTTGCTAACCATCCTTAAGCTCTCTGCTTCCCCCTTTAAAATTTTGCCAATATCTAAATAGAAATAACAAATTTTTACTGGCAAGTGTTAGTGTTTTCCCAGCCTTTCAAAATTCCACCAAAGTTAACCAACACTTTGACATTATAGAAAAGTGCCTAGGAAGCATTTCCACAAAGCCAATTTAAGTTTCAAAATTTTAGCAAAGCATCTGGGAGATTTTATCCCGAGAAACATCTATTATTGCCACTGTAGCAAAATGCCTCAGAGAACCGCCTTAATTTCTCTCAACATTTTCCTGGGAAGCTTGGAGCTTAGCAAGTAGCCAATGCTGGCTTTGCACCTGCTTATCATTCACTGCATAAGGTCATAGTCAATCCCTTCACCTGTTAGTTACATGGGCCAATACACCTATTATTCCTTTGCCCATAATTTTCAATGTGTCTAGCCTGTGAGCTAATTGAAGAGTAACTAGCTCAACTTTCTAATCACCCCAGCTCATTGAGTTCAGCAGCTATTTCCCTAAATACTAACCCCAGTCATGATCTTAGGATTTTCATTCTTACATGATACTTTATAGATGTCCTTCTTATAGCTACTCTAAAGAGATGGAAGGAGAAAGTACTAATTATTGTGATTAGGCACCCAAACTAAATTATGTGCCCAGCTGGACTCATGATTTCAATACCCATGACATATTCATCAAAGTATTGCAACTGAATTAAATTCAGCTCAGTATTGAGATTGGGGAAGATAACAGTCCAATAAAAAAGACAAATAATAGTAATAAGATATAGTTTTGTTTAAAAGACATTAGTTAGTATAACCACAAGATGAGCCACCAATTCATTCAGAGGTGGCATTGTAGCGTAATCCAAGTATTATGTGAGAGGCAAATATCTAATTGAGGTATCAACACTTTGGAATTGCTTACACATATAATTAGGAGTTATTTCCTTTAGTTTGAGATTGGCGGCGGGATGCCCAATGTTGTTAGATACATCATGGGGTGCCTTTATGAGTGCCTCCTGTGTATTATAATATACATTGATAGACAGGAAGTCAATATCAGTTGTAACACTAATAAGATACTATGTATTAATAAGGTCTATAGCCTTCAGGTAATTAGGTCACCTGCTCATTCAAATATGATGATAATTTCCAAAATAGTTGGGAAAATTGAAAATTGTTTGGCTTTCAAGAAAGTCTTTTTTCTTGCTCCGCCTTGCAGCTGCAGTACCCTAGATCAGACACCCCAGATTTCCTTGGGCAGAGAGCCCAGAATATTGTCCCTGGGAAATAAGATACAACCCCACTGAATATAGATAATTGACATTGTCTTTTTAAAACAAAGAGTCAATAAAACTTTGGCTTTCTCAATTATTCTATGCTGTTCTAGTTTTTTACCATCTTAATACTACCCCATCTAGTTCACCTGCATCTTTTTAATAGTACAGCTAATCTTCCAGGGGGCTCTTGATCTGACTCTTTCATACTCTCTGGCTTGAATTATGAGGCAATACACTTCACAGAGTATTCACCCAACCCAGATTATATGAATTTCCTCTAGAGAATAATATTTTATCTTAATTATTAGCTCTAATCAGGAAGCTCAAAAAATTGACAGAGAAAAATGGTGGTATATGAATCAACTTCATGTATTCAACAACAAGTGTGACTATCTTCCTGTGTACTTGGTTTCCGTAAAGCCACCTCCCATCAACAAGCTTAACTGCCCGCCCTTTGTTGTGCCTATCACATAGGCACCTTTCAATCAATTATTACAAATAGTCTATATTATCACAAGTGACAAACTCCTGTTGACCATGCTCATAGGAAAACCTAAACTACAGGATTCAAACCCTGATACCCTGCAGGCCGCCAGCCCGCAGATTTCTGGACTCAAACCAGAGCGGGATTTGACTTTGGGGAATCTTCTAAGGCTTGATGAACAAAAAATACCTGCATCAAGATTCCCCACACCAAGGGTTCTTGTTAACCCAACCAATGAGAGGGCGGGCCAAGCCAAAGATCCCAGAATAACCTGGGTCTCTGCGGAAGGGGAAACAAAGAAACTTCCCATAGAATGTGGGCCACCCAGAGATGACCAACTTTACGACCTGACAAGGAAATTTGAGTATTCTCAGTTCAAACCAGCCAATGAATTAACTCCTGCTGTAAATCCACTACCATCTTTGGCCTTGGATTGAAGCGTTTTTCTCTGACACACCAAAAAAGGCCCAAAAATTGCAGCCCAGCCGCTCAACTCTAGGCAATTTAGCTCATACTGTTGACGAGAGATTTGTCCTGGCCTACCCTGCAGACCTCCTGGCTCTGGTTGTTCCCTTCTGGGAAGAAAAACTAATTGATTTGGACTATTTACTGGCCTGGTGTTGTCCTCTCTTAAAAACAATCAGAAACACCCAATCAAAAAATGCCACATCAATAACCATAAAGTCAATTAAATCTGGAATGGATGAGATGCCTTCCAACCAATCAGGTAAAGCTGTGGAAATTACCTTGAAACCCTCCAGTCTCCCTGGCCCTGACCTGCAAAATTTATCCCCCACCCAATCAGATTCAATCCCTGCAGTCATGTGATTCCTTTCTCTTGCAGCACACTCCCTTTTACACAGCAAGGGGACTTTCAGTCCCCTGCTTGTCTATTGTCAAATCTATTAAAGTTTGGAATTTTGTTGCACTTTATTTTAAGTATTTTGGTTGAATAAGACTCTGTTTCTAGTTACTATCATCTAAAAATTAAAGTGTTAGTGGTTTCTATAACACTTACCTTATACTCCCCTGTTTGAACCCAGGAACTCTCCTGGACTCTTCAGAAGAGGCCTTGGCATATAGTTACCGCCTCCTTTTGCTTTTGAAAACAGCTTTTGAACTTAAAGTTATATTTAAATTTCAATATAATTCCTATTATTATTTTGATTTTTCTTTAAATTTACTGTTTCCAAACCCGTTTTTGCCTTTTTGTAAGATCCAAGGCCCCCAAGACTACGCCCAAGCTCTTCAGACCTGCTCTGTTGTTTCCTTTACCCTTCTGCTTGTGGCTGCCCTTGTGATTTATTTTTCTATTGCTTGTCAGCTGAAAACTTTATCAATCTTCTCCAAATTTTGAGGAGATTGCAACCATGCTACTCCCTGTTCTAAAATTTGTTGCATTTTCCTTGGCCCTGTTTTTGTTACTCCTTTGGTCAACCTTGCCAGACTTGTGGTCAAAAATTGCTTCTTCTGCTTGGCTTGTGGGGGATAACCCTTCTAGCCTGCTGAATTTCCCTAGTGGTCTCTTACTCTCTGGAGAGGCTGTGGTGAAAAGTTTGATGTGCAACAACCTTGATTTGGATGCTGTTGGTTATATGTCGCCCTCCTCGGAGGGAGAGAAAATGTCAATGCCTCCCCAGCCAAAAAGAGAGTGATTTGGTCCCCCTTGAGGTTCTCAAGGTGCCCCCTACCACGCCCTCTTGTGCCCTGTAGTTAATCACTGGCCTTGTGTTGATGGGATTGAACTCTATTTCCCTCAACTGTCCCCAGTGTCCTCCCTCTGGTCCCCCTTAGAGCAGCCATCCCAGTCCTCCACTGGTTGGCATCCTGGTGGTTTGTTTCACCAGGATGGGAGCCAAACTCAGTTAGTTTAGCCCCCTTTTCTCACACCCGCAACAGATGCCACCAAGGACTGGAAAAACCTGGTAGACGGTAGCGCCAGGCCTGAAGGAATTTTTAAAAGTTTATCCATGGCAGATGGGCATACTTATACCCTGGACCGCCAGGAAGTTGCCCATCACCATTCATGTAATAAAGTGACATGAACCTTTGGTTCAACAAGGTTATTCCATATTTGATTTTAGCTCTATTTCATTTGCAGTCCACCTCCCGCAGCTCTGCATCTTCTGCTTACCTAACCCAAGAAATTGAGGACCAGCTGCCCAAACTCTATTGTCCACCAGGGGCTTCCTTTAGCCTGGTACATTTCACTGAATACCCACCTAACCTGACATATTCAGAGTTCACCCTAGAGGAAATCCTAATCTACGACCCAGAGGCTAGAACTAGAGAGACGGAGACCATTTACAGAGAAGGCACCAAAATCACCATACCTCCTCTGCTATTCTGTGACAAATACAACTACCTGCCCGCGTATTTGGTTCCAATGACACCACCTCTCACCCCGCCTCTCACTCTGCAGCCCAACCACCCGCAAGAAACTGTTGTGGCCAATGAATCCACTACCACCCAGATATTTGGAGTGATGTATATCACTATCACTGGCTTAATTGATTCAATGGTACCTGCAAGCAGACCTTGGGCCCTCCTGGGCAAATTGTTATATTATATTGTGAAGTTAGCACCAATCTTATGGTGGGCTCTTCCTGCTGGGCCCGTGGGCCGTCCACCCGCAAATTCCCAAGAACCCCCCACAGGCTGGATCCCTGACATATATTGCTCTCATGTATTTTATTAACTCTATGGTGCCATCTATGGGGCCTTGATCTATTCTAAGACAGGCAGCCTTATACCTTTTCAAGTTAGTGCAAATGCTGTAATAGGTCATGTCTACCAACCTGCTTGGCTGATCTGACTTTTTTTCTAATGGCCCAGCTTACTGTCATGGTAAGTTTCATAATGCTGGGAATTATTTGGACAAGTAGGAAGGCTCAGAAAGCCAGGAAACCTTTAACAAAATTGCCCAATTTAACATACTTGAATCAAACAGTTGATTAAAAATGGGTTACAGATGCTCCAGTTTGCAAGTTGAATCCAAAATCCCCTTGTAAGCTGATATTGATAAATTAACGTAATTTGAGGTTCACCTGATATGATCTTAGTTATCAGCATGGTCATAAGAAGTTGGTCATTCAAGGGTTCTTTGCAAACTGGACCAGATACTTACTTGACAATGTGAAAGAAATAGGAGCCCAGGATCCAGGCAGTATTGCTTAGTCAAATTTTGATATATATTGAATAATTTTCACTGTTTCAACTCTTAAGAGTTGAGTCCTCCCAAAAATTTACTCAATGAAATCAAAAATCCCTTGGTCTAATATTTATTTTAAATGCATCCTGTAGTTGGCCTTTTGCGCTACATTCCCTACAATTTAATCCTTAGCCAGATTATTACAGGAAGACAGGGGCCTGCTGTTGGTACTTTGTTGTTGCCTCTGTCAAATGTCAATTCAATCCTGTCAATCTTGGAGCTGTTCCTCCTACCATCAAAGCTAAAAATCTGGTGCTATCTCAATGTCCTAAATTTTATGCTGAAGACACTCTGATTCTCTTGCAGGCCATTTATCTTGGGCTCTTTTGGTTAGGGTTAATTATTTTACTTAACCCTAGTATCTCATTTGGGAATTTCACAAAACAGTATCTGAAGCTGCGTTGGTGGTTAATCATTAACTCTATGTAGATTTGGTGGGTGATATCCCACCACATGGAAACAGATTTATATTATCCTGCAATTCCTATCACACTTAAAGTAATCAATACACTGACACCAGGTGTGATAATTTTATTTCCAATCTGATCATTGGTATTATATCTAATTTATTGAAATACTGTTACAGTAGTTTTAAAAGCTATGGCAACAAGCAAAAATAATTCAGATTTAAGAAAAATTGAAATGAACCCAAATATATTATAAATTAATATAAACTCATTTATTTTTAATTTTGTTTACATCTGAGTTCATTTTGTTTAAACCTGAATTGTTTTTGCTTGTTGTCATAGATTTTAAAACTACTGTACTTGTGAAGTATATTAAGATGTTCTTTGAGCTAAAGACCATGTTGCACTTTTTGCATTACAGCGCCACAATTATTTGAGATAATTGGGCACAGGGCATTTGCTTAAATACAGATATATGTGAGGATATGAGTATTATTGTATCAGAAGATCCAGGATTGAACAGAAACATGATTATTGCCCAGAAATGGCCTCTGATCACGCAGAAGCACTTAATATTTGGATAAAGGTCAACAGATTAAAGATATATCAGAGATGGTTCAAGATTAAGATTTATTGTAATTGATTAATTCTTTATACCTTCTGTAAGGTTAATCCCTGGGCTGCTAGCAATGTCTTCTAGGACATTTTAACAGGCCCCTAATTTTGGTAATTATCAATCTAGGTTTGGCGCTTATTGCACGTCAACCAATAGAATATCTTCATCCTCACCCAGAACAGGTGGTCCTTGCTGGCATGGAATAGTTTAGTTACTTCAGCATCACTTCCTACCTTCCTGGCATGCTCCAAGCTTAATGCTTGTTAATGTGATTAATATAAGAATTTGAGATTATGGGTAATCAAACCCCGCGCCTCAGCGCTCAATGTAAAAGTAAGGTGGTACCTGTAATATTTGCCAGGTGGTACCTGCAATTATTTTTAGTTGGCGCAGTGGCACTTGTTGCAATATTAATTTGGCACTTTAGCGCCTAAATCAATTACTAGGCAGCGCTTGACAATAAAGTAGGTTGGCACTTTAGCACCTATTCCTATTGTTAGGAGGCGCCGCAGCGCCTGTATTTTTCTAAAGTGGCACGGCGGCAAATTATGTATTATTAAGCGTTGCGGCAGCGCTTACCATTGACTGATTTATGGTTCAGGTCAGCACAATACTGCTGATCCAATATGCAAATGTTTTATACTACCAATTTATGTTATTTGGCAGCAGTAATTCATATCTGTGAGCTCTGTCATAGTTGGCATCATTGGTTTTTATACTGCCAATGTATGGGTTTGGTTGCTGAAACCCTAATCTGTGAGATCTGTCATAATTGGCATCATTGCTTGGTCAAAATTCCCAACAGACCAATTAAAAAACAATTTACAGTACCCTTCTTAAGTAATGAGCTATAATTTTTATTTAAGATAGTGTAAGATTTTAAAAATGAAAAATTAATAAGATTAGCGTGGAAAAATGAACCTCAAAATTCACACAAGGGCTTAAAAAGTTGTAAAATAAATAAAAGTGAAACAAAAAATAAAAAAATGTTGTAACTGCTGTTTTAGCAGAGTTACAAGGGGAAAAATATTTAGAAGCTAGATAATAATCTTTATTGAGAGGTAGTAATTATATAATCAATGTGAATCCAGGATAACAGGAATATGATAGTGTTAATCACACAGTGGGATGATGAAGGGGGTGGCCTGATCCTGGTAATAAGTCAAGCGCCAAAACAAGATATACACTGTAAGGGATCATCATTTGTTCATGTTGTTGGATTTGGAAATTTGAGTCAACTTCCTAGTTTGGCTTTGAGTGACTGGATAATTGGATTGCGGGTCACAAGCCTGTTTACTCTTAACCTTGCTGGTGGGTCAAGACTGCTGTTTTGACACCCCCCAACTGAAGGTCAGCCTCCTCTGGGGAAGGTTTTCAGGGAAGTTGTTGGGAGCCTGGGCGCTATATTGCACCAACTGTTGTTTGGTGGCAGGTAGGATAGTCTTGCATTGTTTTTGTCTTGCTTTGCAGGGTCTTAGGCGGTTTTGATGGAGGACTTTATCTTACTTGTGCTTTCCAAGACATTGGACAAAGTAAGTATTATTATTGTTTACCTTTAGATGATGACAGGGCCCACTTTTTCTGGCTATAATTTACTCTTATTGGTATTCATTACCCAGACTTTGTCACTGACCTCATGTCTGTCTTGGATGAGGACAAAGGTATTCTTTAGGCGTTTTTCTTCTCTTTCTAGTTGGTTGCTGCTGGCCTGTATGACTTGAGGGTTCAAGCGGGGTGGAAATTCACTGGATATTTTCAGTTTGGGTCCTGATAGTGCTTGGATATTATTAGGTTGTGTGCCATAAACCAACTCTAATGGGATTTTCCCAGTGGATCTGTTCACGCAGGTTTGGCATACAAGCAATGTTGTCAGGAACCCATCTGCTTGGAAACATACCACCCAAAAGATATATGGCCGCGGATGGATTCAACCCTGCTATTAGAGAACCAATTGGAATGGAGACCATCCCCATGAGGAACAATTCTCCAATAAGATGGTATTGACCCAAAAGGGGATTGAATCTTCCCAACATGAAGTAAGCTCCAAGATAACTTAAAAGGAAAACAGAAGCCAAGGGATGAAATACGGAAGGAGTGGGCAGACTGGCTCCCATGACCTGTGGTTCCTCTGTGATGGGACAATTCTGTGACAGTGGAGTGGCGGTGTACCATACGCCTGGTACCACTTGGTGCCACAACTTGTCCAGGTAATTAGGAGGAGGTGAACCAGAATCTGCTCTGGTTCCAAAAGATAGGCTTGCAGTAAGGGACTGGACAAGGAGCAACCAAACCAACCATTTATACCCAAATATTCCCCATTAGGATGACTTGGGTAGCATCATGGTGTTTGATTTCAGGACTTGGAGAGCAGGCAAAAGAATAAATCAACTAGGTAAGTAAATTGACTTTATTACCTGAACAATCAAACACCCTGGCAAATGGAGCCTTTTTATAGACTGTCAAGTTCTATTTAAATGGTAGCTTTCAAGGGGAATTGGAGAATATTGGAGAAATTTGGGGAGAAAACTTGGCAGGGGGGCTTTGACTTAAATGTTAAAAAAATATTATTTTAAAAAATAACTGGCCCCTGCTGAGGCTTCTCCAAACAGCTGGGTGTCATTTACCCCAGCTGTTGGAGAAGCGACAGCTTGGGGGTGCTTCTGGTGTGCAACTGCCACACCAGAAGAGAATAAACAATGATTTACTTGATTAAAATCAAGTACAGAGCTTATGGTTTGTTTAACGTTATCATTGTTTGAATTGAAATCAATTTCAAAGGCTCCTGGTCCCGTTGCATCATCTGATTGGCTTCAGGCAGTAATCTTGCATATCATAAAAGGTAAGTTTGAATTCAAAATACTAATGTTGTATAGGTGACCCAACGACAAGCAAGAAGACCCGGGTTCAACCCCTGTGCTCACAGGAAAGAAGGGCACCAGACTGGATAGCATATCTTAAAAAGGTAATTTAGAGCTGGTATTACCAACTAATAAATCATTTTTAGGTTCTGAGGAAAAATCCAAATTGGGACAAGAGTTCCCAGAACCTGGGAAAGTAGAAATTCTCTTATTGTTATCAGGAAGGATAGTAAATGCATTCCTGAAAAATGTAGTCAGTAGCTTCTTATACCAGTCCTAAGGTCTCCCGGCGGTGAGCTTGGCCAGGGCCTGCACTAGGCTGCCATTCAGCTGCTCCATGCAACCATTGGCCTGAGGGTGGTAGGGTGTTGTCACTGTGTGCTGGACCTCATTTTTGATGAGGTAAACGTTGGTATCTTCAGAGGTATATTCTTTTCCCCATCAGTTATCAGGAGTTCTGGATTTCCAAACTTACTGATGATTTCTTTTCCTATGAACCGCCACACAACATTGCCTGTGTGAGATCTCACTGCTTGCGCCACTGACCAGCAAGTGGCAAAGTTAATAGCAGTAATGATGTATTTCTTTTTGTTGTGCTTTCTTGGCATGGGTCCTACAATATCTAGGGCCCACACTTTGAAGGGTAGTTGTGAACAAATAGGCAGTACAGACTTAGGAGGGGTGTTGCTTTTCAAAAAAAATTCACTTACTTTGCATTGCTCTAGAGCTTCCTGGACATCCTGTGATAGAATCAGCCACCATGCTTTGTGTTTAAGGAATTTGTAGAGGTTGCAGCTTTTGATATGTCCTAGTTCTCTGTGGTAACATAGGATGATTTCCACTTGCTGATGTGTAAGGATGTAAGGGATGGTGGTTCCATCTATCATTTTGCAATTTAAGGTTCTGTACACGTCTGTAAATAGATTCTTGTTCTTGATGACTGTCTCTTTTGTAATATCAGTAGTACCAGGGGGATCCCTTGTACTTTGTTTGGAGTACCAGGAGAGGCCAGTCTGGGTCAAGCCCATTCTTGCCTCTTGTGGCTCTAATGTTTAGGTGCAAGAGTGCATCTGCTATGGCAAGTTCTGTACCAGGTTTTTACTGTATGATCATATTGAATCTTTCTAGGAGTTCCATCCATTGTTCTTGTTGGCAGGAGAAGTTTGCCTGCGCTTTAAAATATATGAGAAATTTGTGGTTGATTATGGCTGTAAATTCCTCCTGGAGTTCCAAGTAACAACACTATTTGACCAAACAGTGTACAATGGCCAACAATTCCTTGCCATGTATAGGGTATTAGCACTTGCTGTCTGTAAGTTTGTGTGATTCATAAGCTACAGGTAGGAATTCACCATCACTGTTCTTGATTTATAGTACTTCTCCAATGGATGTGTTGGAGGCGTCTGTTTACATCTGATATTCCCCATTGTGCTTGGGATATTGTAGGATAGGCGAGGTGGTGAGTTTTCCCTTAAGACATCTGAAACAAAGGTTGCATTTGGGGGTCCATACAAATTTGGATTTGTTGCCAGTTATGGTAGACAGAGGTGCAGTCAGGACGCCACAGTTAGGGATGAACTGCCACACGTAAGCAACCATTCCCAGGAATGTGCGGACCTCTGACTTGTCTTTTGGAGGTGACATTTTACAAATAGCTTGAATTTTCTGGTTATTGGGTTTAATGTGTTGCAACATCTTTGATTAATCCCTCTTGGGGAATTAACGCCCCAAGCAGATCACCAAATGGCTAACCAAATGGTTCACCAACCAGTCAGTAAACTGGTGGCACCATTATCAGTCAACTATCTATGACAGGGATCACCCAATCCAGATCTTAAATGGAACACAACTTGAATAAGCCTTGTGACCCAAGAGGAATATTACTCAGATAAGCCCCATGATCCCATGACATACATGGACAGTGTGTGGCTTGTCATGATACTATATATTATTTTATATTCATATCCAATAAAGTATTGTTCTCTTCTTAAATCTTCCCATTATCTTGTTTATTATACTTCCTAGAAGTATATACTCAACAAATACCATCCTTTGAGACTACATGTCACAGGAAGGGCAGCTATTTGCGGAAGAATTGTCATTTGGAGGGCTTAGCTAGCAGTTTGTGTTGTGCCAGGGTAGCAAAAACTGCTTCCAAATCCTTGTGTTGTTGTTCTATCAAAGGGCTGTAGACAATGATTGTTGTGACCTGAGGCGCGGCACAGACACACAACAGGGAATCTTAACCTTAGGATTGGATTTTTACTAAGTCTCAGTTAGAATAGCAGGGAAGGCTACGTGATTATCTTATGGCCCTAATTTAATAATATCTGCTAGACATAGCTAGAGAGGCGCTAAAGTACATGAAGACACAAGGACAAAAATGTGAATAGAACCTAAGTTTATTGGGTGAAAAGATTGGGAATATACACTGTGTAGCTTTACCACAAAACATTACATGGACAGTAGGATCACTTGCCACAAGAATAAGTGGGGCAAGTGAGTTGCACAGAATCAGGAAACTGAACATTTGAATTTCCCAATTTGGAGCCAGACTCATTTCATAGGGCAAAAGCAAAAGAGAGAGTTTTGTCCTAAAAATAACCCATTGAAGGCAAAATCAAAACACAGTGAATGGCAGCATTTACAACAATGATATTGTCCAGGTATACTAGGGCATGTTTGCCAATATGGGGAGTAAACACCTTGTTCATGAAAGTCAAAAAGTTTAAAGGTGCGTTTGTCAGTCCAAAATTGAGCACCACACACTTGTACAACCCATGCTTAGTGTGAAAGGCTGTTTTGGATATATCTTCCTCCTTGATGCAGATTTGGTTATAATCTGTAGTTAAGTCAATTTTGGATAAAATAGTGGCGCCTACCAGGGCATGAAAAAGGTCATCAATGAGTGAAAGTGAGTAGCAATTATTGATGGTAGCTTCATTGTGGGCTCAGTAATCTGTGACCAATTGAAGGGTACCGTCTTTCTTGGCCACAAAGAACATGGCAGCCCCAAAAGGAGACTGTGAGGGGCGGATAAGTCCTTTCTCCAATGCCTCTTTGAGGTAAGCCCATAGGGAGTTGTCTTTTTTTGGGATGAGTTGGTAGATGAGTTGTGCCTTAGGTATGGCTCCTTTGAGTGGATGGAGTGTTGTATGTGCTTCTCAGACAGTAACCCTGGTAGAGCCTATTTGAAGATTTCAGGATGGTGTGCCACAATGTTGGAATCCTGAGGCGTAGTGGTATCCTGGTGATCCTTGAAGTGTATGATAATTACTATCAGGAGTCCCAATCAATTGCCTTGAGGCTCTTCTTTTTTCCAGGTTTTCAGTAATGTGTATGAAAATGTGTTTGCACAGGAGTTGGTCCACTGAGTCAGGATAGATATGGTGATTGACTCCTTCACACTTGATGGTCAATACCAAGGTTGCTCAGTCTACATGGGGGCTTTTCCTTTGCAACCAGTCCAGCCCCAGTACAATATCAAATTTTGGAAAGTCAATGACAGGTCCCTAGATGGTGGAGTGAAGGTTCTCAAGCATGACGGAGAAGGGGGCAGTTTCCTTTGTCATGGCAATGTGGTGTTCATCAGCCAGGACCACATTTTTAATCTGCAAAGGATTAGTGGCCAGCTTGAACTTATCCACAAAGCTACTGTTGACTAAGGTTTGGTCTGCACCCAAGTCCAGGAGTGCTGAGCCTGTGTAACTGCAAAAGCAGAAAGGATAGGACATCAATTTATTGGGATGTCTGCCAATGGTGTACAGTACTGGGTCCTCCGAGGGCACCTGGATTATTGGGAATTGGTCCACGTCCTTGGGTCAGTATTCACTGTTGGGCAAGTCAGGAGTTTGGCAGGGAGAGCTTGGCTTGCTTATTGCTCTCCCCAATTTTTTCCCTTGTCCAGATTGTCCTGCATAGTAGTGAGTGCGGTTTGATTGTCTGTTATTCCTACTACTGTGGCCATTTGATCCTGAGAGCTTGTGGCCCGCACCATTGTTGTAGTTGCTGTTGTCAGGTGGAGGGCAATTGGCATAACCTGATGGTTGAGAGTCCTTGGGTCTCTCTCTTTTCAGCCTGAGCTTTGTGGAGGGCATTCAACGTCTTCCCTGCCTTCTCTGCCTCACGGTAGATTCTGCAGATTTCTTACTTGGTCCAGGTTGACGTGTCTCATCACGTGCAGCTTAAGTGCATTGTAGTACATGAGGGTGTAGCTGGATTGTCAAATGCCATGTTGGAAGGTGCCCATAGGCTGAGTTCTTTGTACGCGTGGGTGAGCTCCTTCACTGTGCCAGTCTGGGTCAGGTTCTTTACTTAATGTATGATTGTGAGGGTGGTATCCTTCATTACAAATCTTTCTAAGAAGTCTTGTTTGAAAGTGTACCAATCTTTCACAGTATGGTCTTTGTGCCTCTTATTGCGCCAAGTGCCTGCATCATGTGTGAGTCAGATGGATATCTCTGTAATCCAGAAGCGTTGTGGGCATTTCATCTGCAACATTTTACTTTGGACAGATTGAATCCAAGCTGTGGTGTTGTTGTCATTGGCCCCAGAAAATGGTTCCAAGGCAGCACTTCAAAGTTTTTAGGCCATTTAGGCAGGCATGGTTCCTTCCTCTGCTGTGGCTTGAGACGTAGTGACAGGCACCTGGAAGAAACCTTGCACTAACAGGGCGGTGAAGGCAGGGACCGGTACAAGCATGTTCTGGTATAGTACAAATCCTTCTGGTATTTTGGTATCAAGTGTGTATGGTGTCCAGTCTAATGGGAGGCCAGACATGATTCTTTTGAGGATTTATTGACCGCAGCAAGTACAGGCAATATGCAAAAATTAGGGGATAAAGTAGGATGAAGAACCTACTTCTGCTACCAATGTTGTAACTGTGCTATTTTAGCAGAGTTACAAGGAGAAAAATATTTAGAAATTAGATAATAATCTTTATTGAGAGATAGTGATTATATAGTCAATGTGAATCCAGGATAACAGGAGCATGATAGTGTTGATCACATAGTGGAATGATGAAGGGGGTGGCATGATCCTGGTAATGAGTCAAGCGCCAAAATGAGGTATCCATTGTAAGGGATCATTTGTTCATGTTGTTGGATTTGGAAATTTGAGTTGACTTCCTCACTTGGCTGCGGGTGACTGGATAATCAGATTGCAGGTCACAAATCTGCTTACTTGGAACCTTGCTGGCGGGTCAAGCCTGCTGTTTTAACAAAACATTATCATATTCAGATCACTTACACTATTTATTATCCTGAGTGCTTATTACTTAGTTGCTTAACCTCTGGATTTGATAACGGCAGCAAGTCTTCTGAGCACTAAGTGAACAAGTGTAAAGGCTATTCATGTTAGAAACAGCAGAGTTTACTTCTTGTGACAAACTGAGACAAATAGATAGTAACATTTTTTAGGCTAAGCTTCAATTATAGTTTAATCTATCAACTATTCAAGAATCATCTATTTATAAGTGAGTATATAAACGAGGTGAAAAAAAGGATTGGTTGGGTTATTAAAATTAATCTAGCATGTTAATGAGCTTACAGATCATTAACTACAAGGTTTTGTACTTTGTATAATTGCAGACAATCAATTTTCTTGATAGTTTGTTATCATTTAATAAAAGTTGCTGAAGTTGCAAAGAATTTTTAAATGAGGTCTCATACATGCAAATCCAAAAAAATATTTACTGAGTTACAGCTGCATGAATGACGTCATTTCATGCAACTAGTTATCATAAAGGGGGCTTGCTTCAACTTGATTTGGCTCTCAATTGGTAGTCTCAACTTGACTTGGATATATAAGAAAAAGTTATTGGCATAAAAAGAGCTTTGAAACGCTTTCTTGCACATAAATTTCCATTGATTACTTTCTGCTTTATGGCTACATAAATGTTGTAATTATGTTGCAACCAAGTATCCAGACTTGCCTGCCAACGTATCTTACAATACACAGAAGGCGCTCAATGAGTTGCCCCTTGACGTATCTAATGACTTAACCCAATCTGGTGGCAATATTGAATTGCGGGCACTTTCTCCTAATTAGGAGTGTTACCAATTCATCCAGCTGATCCCTGCACAAGTTATTCCTTGGCTTTAAGCCTTACAAGAAACAGCACCACTATGCCACCCCCTTGTGGCTTTCCCCATATAGTATATTAATCACAATATTCTACAATAAACAATACCTTATTCTTATTATTCCTGTCCTTTCTATTGAACTGCTGTCTTCCCCAATTCAAATACTGAATCCTCATTGGTTCAGTTGCAATAGTGGTAGCAGCAGTAGGTTCATAAGCTACCTAAAAGAAATATTCCCCCTAAGAAAAGATGGAGTACAGGCCGCATGGCTACTCCCCATCAAGAGACCTTCCTGCCAATCCCTGAGGGGGACATCCCCAACGGGTAAGTTATCTACCAAGACCAGCTAGTTCTTTTGAGTTTGTACAATTGTCTCCACCTCAGACAGCGTGACACCAGCGTCACCCCGCCCCAGTTGGACCTTTCACAGTGCATTCTCAATCTCCAGCTGGAATTGTTTGTGGGTGGGGTCAAAGGGGTCAACATCATCAGTTGGCTGGATTCCACCAAAACCTGCCTCTGTATCTGTCAAGTACCTGAGCCCATGTGGGTTGCCACTGCGTCTGGGCGCCTCACGGGGCCTGCTGCTGTGTGGTTTACCAACTGGGCCAGCCAAGAAATTGAGGTCACCTGGGCGGCATTCAGGGACGCCGGAAAGTCCCGCTACAGCAAAATCTTCTTGACTATTGTGGTGAGAACTCCCTCCTAGCAATTAAACAGACTGGGTCTGTTCCTGAATATCTTGCCGCCTGGCAGCAAGCTTGTGCCTCCACCCCAAAAGCTGTGACTGATGGGAACACCATGCTCCTTACCTTGATAATTAATTGTCTTAAGCCTCATATCTGCAAGTGGGTTCCCATAGATTACTTCACCTCAATTGATGACTGTTACAAAGCCATTGTGGAGGCCAATAATCAGGCTTCAATGGGATATTGCCGCACAAATGATGCTCCATCTCAACCTCGTGCAACACCTGGTAGTACCCACAACCAAGTAGGCTGCTGCCATCCCCACCAGCAGTAAAACAGGATTAAACGCCCCTACAAGGGGGAACTCCAGCTAGCACAAATTATGGACCAGGGAAAAGCCTGGGGGTTGTAGTTAAGAGAGGTTCTACAACCCCACTTGACCCTCACTCTCAATTATTCCTTGCAAAGAATCCCTGCAACTACAATTTACACAAAGTTGAAACCCTTGATGTCTTCCAAGCTCATAGTGACAACCCCGTACTTCAAGCGAGCCACTCTCTCAATAAAGTAACCTTCTTAGCTTATTCCTTCTGTTTTTGAAGGAACACTCACAAACTATTGGTGGATACTGGGGCCAACCACACTATGGTTGACCAGACGTTCACTGATTCTCAACAATTAGACTGTGTGCCAAGCAGATTCAAGGCAGTACAAGTAGCTGACTCCTGAAGAGTGGTGATTACCCATGAGACAGTACCCTTCTCTGTGAGAATGAGGAACATCCAGTTTAAGCTCTCTGGACCAATAATGGCAGGGCTCAGCCACAATGTAATTGCTGGCCTTGACCAACTTTGTCACAATTGTCCCTACATTGACTGGGATACATCTGTTATAACCCTCAATAGAAATGGGGTGGGCTTCCAGATCTATCCTGTCAAGATGAACAAGTTAATTCATGTTACTGTGTTTGTCAGAATAACAGAAACATGCTTGTACAATTTCAAGGGGTAAACTAGACTTTAATCAATGCTCAGTTGAAGTTATCTGCGCTGAACCACCTGCAGCCCCTCCCTTGACCACTTCATCTTCACCAGTGCTTGCCGCACTCCTTGAGGAGTATAAAGATGTCTTCAGTGAAACACTGGAACAACTACCTCCCCCTCAAGAGATCCAGAATGCTGTACAACTTCAAGGGTTTTTACCTAAGGCACATCCCTTATATTGTCTTACGCCAAAAGAAGATGAGACTCTCTGCAAGCACCTTGTGGACGCGCTTGACAAGGGCTTCATTTGCCCCCTGCTCTCTCCATATGGGGCAATGGTCATCTTTGTAGCCAAGAAGGACGGGTCCCTTTGCCTGGTCACAGATTACTGCACCCTAAATGAGGTGACAGTTAAGAATAAGCACCCCCTGCTGTTGATTGACAACCTGTTTGACACACTTGCAGGTGTGAAGGTCTTTAGCAAGATTGATCTCACCGCAGGGTACAACCAGGTTTGTATTGTACCAGGGGATGAAGCAAAAACCGCTTTTCACACACACTACAGGCTGTTTGGGTGTCAGTTCATGATCTTTGGGATGACCAATGATCCTTCCACCTTTGTCATGTTGATGAACAAAGCATTTGAGGAATTGATTGGGGAATTTGTGGTTGTGTACCTTGACAACATTATTATCTTCAGTCAAGATCAAATCACGCACCTCCAACACCTCCGTGCTGTCCTTGACACCCTTCAGAAAAATCAGCTAAAAGTTAAACCCTCCAAATGTGAGTTTCTCAAGTTGGAGCTGCTGTTCCTTGGGCACACTATCTATGCCCAAGGGATAAAGCCCAACCCAGCCAAAATCAAAGAATCACCAGCATGCCACCTTCCACCAATGTGAGTCAGGTGTGTACCTTCTTGGGCATGGTTGCCTATGTGCGCAAGTTCATACCCAACTGTGGAGAGTTGATTGCATCACTCAATGAGCTCCTAAATACTAAACAGCACTTCCATTGGACTCCTGTCAGAGATCAGGCCTTTGAGATGCTAAAGCAAAGACTTACAAATGCTCATGTATTACAGTTTCCCAATTGAAACCACCAATACAAACTTGAGACTGATGCCTCTGACAGGGCCATAGGGGGTGTACTACAGGTAGAAGCAATCAAAGGTGCCTTCCTCCCTGTGGCATACAAGTCCAGGAAGCTTACTGACTCAGAACAACATTACCCTATACATTATAAAGAGTTGGCGGCAATTGTGCACTGCATTGAGAAATGGCGCTGTTACCTGGAAGGAGCTACCTTTCCACCCTGCGTCCTGACAGACCACAAGTCACTCCAATACTTCAACACACAGTCCCACTTAACACACCGCCAAGAAGGCTGGGTTGAGTGTCTATCCCCCTATCAGCTGCGCATTTAGTACAAGCCTGGGAAGGAACTTGTCACAGCTGACGCCCTCTCATGCCTCTATGTAGCGTCTATCACCGGGGATGATGGCTTGGATTCAGATTGGCCAATGCTGTACCTCTGTCCTGAAGCAACTTGTTACAAAGGCCTTAACTCAGTAACCATCTTCAAGCTGAAGGACAACAAAAGTCAGTTCACCACCAATGCTGGCAACGTCTGCCACTGGACAGAGATAAGTGAGAAGACGCCTTACATCCCCATCACACAATGAGGTGACACCATACTCCATTACCACCAAACCCTGGGTCACATCAGAGGATGTAGCCTCTTTGAGGTCATGAAACCAGAAGTTTTGGTGGCCACGTATGTGCCAAGACATCTTGGATCTCCTCAAAACATGTGTGCTGTGCAAAAAGAATATGTCTAAACCTGCACCCCCAAGTCTGTCCTGCCCATCAAGGCCATGTAACCCTTTGAGCAGTGGGCACTTGACATTGTGGGGCCACTCCCCAAAGAAAGACTGGGAAAGAAGTACATTATCACTGCCATTGACTACTTCACCTGTTAGCCAGTAGCGTGGGCAACCACCAGTCACGCTTCCACAACTATCACTTGCTTTATTGGCAAGGAAATTGTGGCCCGCTTTGGACGGCCCAAACACCTCATCACAGATGGTAGCCCTGAGCTTATTGCACATGTCATGAAAGCGTACTGCATCAAGAATGCCCTACAATAAGTAGTCACAACTCCATACCATCTGTAAGCCAATGGACACGTAGAACAACTAAATGGCTCACTGGTGCAGTTAGTTGCCAAGCTCTATCAGGAGCACCCCAATACCGCGTAGACTGAACACCTGCTACCGCTCTACTTATCTTATGAGCAAGAATCAACAGAGGCACTGGGTTCAGTCCCAGCGCTTGGGTCTTTGGAATGCCTGACAGGAGTGGAACAGGGGAAGCTACAGTCTACAGTTCCCAGGAAGCCCCACCTGTTGACAACTCCATCCCTAAACCAATGGCGTGCTAAAGCCTGGGAAGTTGAGCACAAACAAATTGAAGGAGGAACAAGGCACCTTGAAGCCAGATACGCTATAGGTGATCTTGTCTACACCCTCAACCCCAATTTGGCCAAGTTAGAACCCAACCACCTAGGGCTCTTCAAGATAGCTGCAGTCTATGATAACCACACCTACCAGCTCTAAGATGCCCAAGGAAACACTAAAAAACTCCACCACAATTGCTTGTGCACTGCCGCGCCATCCCCACACAAAGGTTGTTTGTGCAGACCTTCCCAGATCTTCTGCAGACTCCAATCCTGGTTTCTGACAACAAGCAGGGGCAAGGGGGGGTGTTGCAACTGAGTCTCCAGACTTGTGTGCCAATGTATCTTACAATACACAGGGGGTGCTCAATGAGTCGCCCCTTGACGTATCTAACGGCATAACCCAATCTGGTGGTAATATTGAATTGTGGGCACTTCCTCCTAATTAGGAGCGTTGCCAATTCATCCTGCTGATCCCTGCACAAGTTATTCCTTGGCTTCAAGCCTTACATGGAACAACACCACTATGCCACCCCCTTGTGGCCTTGTGGCTTTCTCCATATAGTATATTAATCACAATATTCTACAATAAACAATACCTTATTCTTATTATTCCTGTCCTTTCTATTGAACTGTTGTCTTCCCCAATTCAAATACTGAATCCTCATTGGTTCATTTGCAACAATTAATGAAACTTTTTTTATCATGCTTGATAAAGTAAATATGATATAATTTGGTTTTTTGTGATTTTTTGCACTAGTCTGTGATTTCTGATATGATTCCCAACCTGGCTGGATTTTGGCTTGGATGTCAGAAGTAATCCTGGCAACAAGAGCCTTGAAAGTTTTAATATGAATTGCCTCTAATGCTTTTGCCACTTAGAATTTTGGGGTTTCTGTGAATTGGTTGGAAATTTCTAGAAAATTAGACTTAGTAAGATCCTGAAATTTTTTAATAAGATTTAAGTCTGAAAATTGAGAAATCAATTCAAAAAAGCAATCTTTTTTTAAAATTCAAGTATTCCTTGACTGTATTGACAGTCTGGACAGATGTGTTATCTTAAATGAAGATATGATTGGCTAGATATTGCAGGTCTTCATAAATGAACAAAGATTTCAATCAAGAATTTTTCTGTAGACATTTGCATTTAACTTCTCAGTGAGTGGCTGAATCTATTCTCTTAAATTGGCTTTAAAAATCCCCAACATATGAAGCCCATGTGCTTATTTTTAACAGTACCTTTTAAACAGCATGGCTTGAGGGATTATCATACTTTGCAATAATAAGGTTGAGGTCTTTGGGATTCACAGAGAAGCACTTTTGTCAAGAAGCCAGGCATAGGTAGAGGCATTGGTTGACTCAGGGCTGAGTACGGCTGGGCCAGTGGGTAATTCCCACCATAAGATGGGTGCTAACTTGATAATATAGGATACAGATTGCCCAAGAAAAGACCAGGGCCCTGAGTTGGGCACCATAGTGTCTACCATTCCCGTCAGAGTAATGTAGAGTACTCCAAACAGTTGAGTGAAAATGGTCTTGGTAGTGGGGGGGGGGTTCCACTGGGCGGTTGGGTTGTGGGGTTAAGGGTGGAGTCATGAGGACAAAATAGGCGGGAAAATAATTGTATTTGTCTTTGAACAATCTTGGCGGCCTCTTGTATCACTTTCTTTTGTGTTCTATGTATTCAGTCTCTCTAGTCCTTGCCAAGGGATCAGAAATAAAGATGGTCTCTAAGCCATACTTCAAGTAGGTGGGGTTGGGCAGGTATTTGGTAAAATGCACAGGTCCAAAGAGGGATCCAGGGGGACAGTATAGTGCCTGAGAGGGTTGGCAGGTTGGTCTTTGGAGGGGGCAGTTGCCTGATGGTCTACTTGGCTGGAGTTAAGATGGAAGATCACTAAGACTAGATAAGATAAGATTTGTTTGAACCAAAGGTTCATAAAACTTTATTATCAAAAATGATAATGGGGTCATCCCCCATACCACCAGAGTTCTTATACCAGGTGGTTTTGCTTCTTTGCTTTTTGCAGACTTCAGGCCTGTGGACAGTTCACTGGCAGAACATGGACCTTGGCTTCTGGTTTTGAAGACAGTGGATCCTAGTTGTGCTTGCTCTGATGAACAGAAGTGGCAATGCTTTGTTTCACCGCTACTGTTCACCACATCACCTGAGCAGTCGAATTGTATTACCTATTCTGGACGGAAGCTGGTATTAGGTGGTGATCATTGGCAGGATTGGCAGGAGGCCTTGTTTTAACCTCCTTTAGGCAAGCTACAACTTCAGCATAGGTCTGGGTCTTTGGTGGCACACGGTTAATAGCAATCTGATGTCTATTCAGAAAATTGTCTTCAAGAGTCTGGTGGGTCTCAGAGTAATTCAACAACTCAGATCTGCAACTTAACAGGTTGATGGGTTTCTGTCCATTCTGTGTGACTCAAGTAGCCTTTGGAGGGTCGGGGTTCAATTCTGGGGTTTCCAACATTGATTTTGAACCTCCAGTCTTGGCACTTGGCAGGTTGGCAGGTTTATGTTCCTCCTGGTTGGGGCAAGATATCTTTGGCGGTCCAGGGTTTGGCCCAACTAGCAGTCTGGCTGGCTCCCTTCTATCCTGGTCATAACAAGGCTTTTTCTGAGACCCAGGGTTTGATTCCCAGGTTTTCAATACAAGTATTCAAATGTCATTTGTGACAACTTTAATCTTATCATACCAAATAATTTTCTTCCAGAAAGATATAATGTGGTTAATATATTGGCAATCAAAGGCTAATTTTTTAACTACAATTTATGGAGTAATAAAGGGATTTATTCTTACAGTATGCCCATTTAGCCCTTGAAAATGTAGTTTTCTATGCTTTATAGTCTCAGAAACCTCATTTTCTAAGTAGTTTTCTATATATTTTAATTTCTTAGTTATTAAAAAGAAATTTTGTAGAACCTTTCTAATTATCAGCCAATTATTTCTCTCACTAGTATCAAAACAACAGGGTTAACCCCCAGCAAAGTTCTGCACAAGAGACCTACCTGTGCCACTCAAACTGACTTCCCCACTACTCAAAGCCAAATGTGAGATCAAATAAAATCCCAAACAAAGCAGCCAGAACCTGTGGCAATCTCTACTCATTGAACAGCTCAATTTGGCGCTCAACTCATTACACAGATCAAGCCACCCCCTGCCCAATCCAATTGATTAAGTGTCACAATCTTGTTTCTCTTAAAATGATTTCCCAAAACTATATAAGTGATACATCTCAATAAAGATAATTATCTAGTTTCCAACAGTTTCCCCCTTGCAACTTTGCTGATACAGCACAGTTAGACACTGGTTTTTTAGGGCAACCTGATATTAGACCATTCTTAACTGAGTTGGTTTTCTGGTATTGTAGGTAAAGTCCTTGGGTAGTTTTGGCACCAATGTTAAGCTTCTTGCTTATTTTCCCATAAGATAACCCCATATTATTTGCTAGGATAACTTGACTGCAAATATAATCAGGTATTTATCTTGTTTAAACTGTCTCTTTTGTTCAAAAGATCTTCTGAGCTCAATTCTATTATCTAGGTAAGCTTGGAAAAGAGGATCTGTTTCATAAGCATTCTATGGGCATAACTCTTATATGGATTAAAAAGTTATAGTAGTATTTATCTTTTATTTTATCTGTTTCATTTTTATTTAATTTCACATTTTAATGACCCTGTCTAGAATTTTGTGGTCATCTTTTCATGCTAGTTTTAATCATTTTTATTTTAAAAATCTTGCATTTATTAGATAACATCAATGACCTGTTAATTAAGGAAGGTACTGTAGTTATACTCTGGTGTGAAAAAGAAATTGCCTGTTAAAGCGTCAATATTATGTATACCAGTCAATTTAAACAAGCATCTTGGGTGGTTTGAATGAGCTTTAGACAATATCCACTGTTGTTTTTAGATAAAATGAAAAGAGACAGGTTTGGTTTCTCGAAGGAATTTCAAAGAGGTTTAATACACAACCAGTACTGGCGACAATTTGTATGTGAAAATAGGAGGGAAAACAAAATGCTAAGATCACTTTTAAATTTGGTGTTGACACTGCCAATCAAAAAGGTGATTTTAGGGAGAAACATATGACCACGATTTAAACAGAATTATACCTAAATATGCTCATATAGCAATGTATGTATGGGCATGAAAGTTGAGGTTGATTATAGCTTTTTTAACTTCTTGCAAATGGCTGGCAATAAACCCTTGGCTACGTAAAAAGCCATCTATTGGATCTGGCACCTCTTGTTATTCACTTACTGTCTGACACGTCATAAACGCCATGTTTGTTTCGTGTCGTTATTAAACAGCAGTCCTCACTCAGATTAAAACTCCATAATTACTTTCATTCAAGTAAACCATTTTTTCAAACAAATTTGCTTAATACACCCTTTTCAAAGCTTTAGAAACCATACTTCTTTAAAGGCATATATAATTAGGTACATCCTAAAATAATTCCACAATTAAACAACTTTAATTTTAATTTATTCGTGAAACAACTCTATTGACTCATTTGCTTTAGCTCCAGGCGTTTAAAATCATTTAATTTTTTCAAAATGAGTGGAGAAACCAACAGTCTTCTTTATGGTGCCCAAAATCTATTTTACTATGGCTCTTATCAAGCAGCGATTAACGAATGTTCCAATATACAACCCCAACTAAAAGGGCAAGATTTATTCGACTTAAAGTTCCTGCTATATCGTTCGTACATTGGCCTAAAAAAATACAACCTTGTTTTGGGAGAGACTGAGAAGCAGGATACACCAGAATTGAAGGGCATCTATTTATTTGCCAAGGCTTCAGCAACCAAGGCATCTGATCTCGAGGCTAAGACTAAGATTGTTGATGAGCTTTTTGAGTTAGCAAAGGATGGCTCTAACATATTAAATGTAAACCTTCAAATATTATCTTCAATTGCCGGCTTCTCAGTTGATAAATTAGAGCCTGCCTTAAAAGCAGTTTCCCTTCAACCCAAGCATCTCGAATGGTAATTTCCTCCACGATTATCGCGTAGATGCTAAATAGTTGCTTCTAAGTGTTGCCATAAAAGTACAGATTTTACTTCATCTAGACCGAGTAGATTTGGCCCAAAAAGAGCTTACTGCTGCTAAATCCTGGGCAGACGATGTCCCCTTGATTCAGTTGATTGAGGCTTGGATTGGCTTAAGATTGGTAAGGTTTACTTTTCTTCCAAAACTAAATTGCGGGACAGGGCGGTCAAAAGTTCCAGGAAGCTGACGCCATCTTTGACGAATTAAGCCAGCAAAGCTTTGCTAAGACCGTAAAGCTTCTTAATTGTAGAGCAGTTGCCAACATGCATTTGGGACAAATCCAAGAAGCCGAAGAATTCCTGCAAGAAGCTTTAAATAAGGTAGAATTTTCTATACCTTATTAATAAAATTCAAGGACGGGGATGACCCAGAGACCCTTGCCAATTTGATTGTCTGCTCTACTCTCAATAACAAACCTTCTGATATCAGGGAGAGATATGTCAGGTAAGCCACATACGTTAACCCAGACTTGTTTTAATCTCGGTTAGTCAACTTCGAGAGGTAGAGCCACACCATCCCTATCTGGAAAGCTTCGACAGTAAGTCCTTGCTTTTTGAAGAATGTGCAAGCAAGATCAAGGCAAATTAAGATTCCTAAACCAGTACATTCAACCAACATGTTTAAAATCTTCAAATGATAAAGCCACTTATACTTTATTTGTCATCACAACCAGACTTCATTTTAATCATCTGCATATAATTCCTCCTATAGTTTTGAAATTAATTAAAATGTTTGAGATCTAGATTAAAACGCCTTATAATTTAAATCTAATTGAAGAAAGTAGCCGCTAAATATCACACATCCTTTATAATATGTTGAAGCTGCACGGTTCACTCACTGGAAAGGTTCTTATAAGTAAAAAGCTCAAACATCTGGTTGAAGCTCTATAGATCAGAAGCCATGATAGGTGCTCAAGCCAAGCTTCTCGTCAAGATAAGTTGAACGTTCAATCATTGCAATAAAGTTCCCAAGTAATTTACATATGAGCCCATGCCTCAGATGCTATATGAATCCTTTTCATTCCCTGATCTAATATACTATCTCATATACCGTAAATTCAGAACCTAAACGTAAAAATGCGGGATTGTCAAATCCTTGGTCCAAATTTCAAATCACTTTTGCGGGCAACTCAGCTGAGTGAAAATTAAAATATTTAATAAAATCAACTATTTAATTTGAATTTTTTGATTTATTTAAATTGACAAATTTCAAATCCCTTGAGCAGATAACTCAACTAACTAAAGACACAACACAACAAGCAAATGCAGGATATATGAATCACAAGTGCGGAATTCTAATGTATGATTTGAGATTTCCTTTATGTCTAACAAATCATAGACAACATGTAATATTAAAAAATATGAAATTGCAGGATTGTCTAATCCAAGAACTAAATTTCAAATCAAAAATGAGGTGAATTTGAAATAAATTTAATTTATGGACATCTCAAACAGCAAGTCAAAGGATCTAGAGTAGATTTGTGCTAATTCTTTTAGGAATCATAGGCATTCTCAAAAATCACCCTATTCCATTTTAGGATGGCTAAAATTTAGATGCATGATTACAGTAGATTTTAGAAACCATGAATAAAAATAGAATTATATATTAAAATCTATTTTATCAAGTTGTCTTTTCCTTGATGTGTTGATAGTTCATTTGCTATTGATAATGTGCTTGTGTTTAATTGGATAGTTTCACCTCCAGCTGCCTTGGCAATAGAGAATCAAGTTGCCTCTGCAAGACCAGCTGTGGTTGCAGAGGCAACTTGATTTTCTATTGCCAAGACAACTGGAGGTGAAATTATCCAATTAAACGCAAGCACATTATCAACAGCAAATGAACTATCAACACATCAAGGAAAAGACAATGTGATAAGATAGATTGTAATATATAATTCTATTTTATTATTAGTGTTTTTTAAAATCAACTGTAATCAAGCATCCTTAATAGCAATCCATTAACACATAGTGTAGTAATCTGGTGATGTTTCACTTTGAAGTTTTTTCTCACCTCTCCTTCTTCATTGAAACAAAGTTTTGTTGGCCCCTGGCGTAGCCAGGGGCCAAAAAACTTTTAAAAAATTTGCGTCATCAGAAGAGTGGCTCATATATCCTTATATGGGGTTGTGGTTGCTATATTAGTGATTTAGAGTGCATAATGTTGTATAATTTCCATGTTTAGACAATTTTACATCTCATTTAATTTTTATGTCTAAACATGGCTATCAGGATTGAATTTTTCATTTGATTTTATGCAGAGTGGAGTTTCTTGATTTGTCCTAGTTTTTTACTGTACATTAAATTTGGATCACAGTTCCTGCAATTAATATTTGCGTTTACTAGTGGCATTCAAAAATGATTTGAAATTTGGTTCTTGGATTTGACAATCCCGCAATTGCAAAAAAACATAGTAAACTTAATGAAAATGGCTGATGTATTTGCTCACTTCAAATCTGATTCCAGTTAATTCATTTTGTCCATTGGAAATATGCAGGTTGACTTGAAATTTTCAAAGTGTCTATGAGTTCCCACAATTTTAAAAATTCAAATAAAAATACAAATAATTCAATTTAATTAAAAGAGGCCATCCTGCAAATGTGATTTGAAATTAGGACCAAGGATTTGACAATCCTGCATTTTTATATCTAGGTTTTGAATTTACAGTATGTTCCTACATAAATTTTATTATTTACTATTATATTTTTATTATTGGTGTCCATAGTTTTAATTAGGCTCCCAAGAACCACTATACTGGATTTAGTAGTCTAAACATTAATCAAATACCCCACTTGTTTTTTGTCTATTATGGATTTGTAGATCAAGTGGTACCACATAAATTAAGCCTAATTAATTAATAGATTTCATGTGTAATTTATTAAAAACAGAAACTTGACTCCCCTGCTCAACACATTTCACTTGCCACATGATTGTTTTGGATTTAACTAATCAAAGGCTTGGATTTAAGCCTAAATTAATAAGTGTCACACTATGGGTGCCACTCAACACTCACCAACTCAACACCTTAACAGGGTGACTAGTGCAGAGAGCTTCTTAACGTTTTAACTCTCACTATGGTAAATAACCCACTCTCAGCTCCCCCTGTATACTCTTACAACTAATAAAAATATTACCACTCATTTACTTTTTTAATTTATGCTTTATTTTTTTAATTTTTTGGGCATATAAAACTGCCTTGCTTTTGGGTTAACTTTTGAACCCGTTTTTAAATTAAGCAAGTTTTATATGTAAAAAATATAATATTTTTGGTTTTTTTGCTCAACTCCAAGAAAGTTGACAGTGCAAATTCAGCTTTTTTCACTAGACAGTAAGAATTAGGGTTTTTTGGCTGGTTGACAGTGCCAAGCTTTGCACTTTACTAATTTTGGATGTTTAACCCCCAATAAAAATTTCCATATAATAAATTACTTTTTTGCAATTATAATCTACTACTCTATATACTGTTCCTCATATAGTTTTTATAAAATTTATTTTATTTTTAAATATACATTATCATTGATTTAGCCCTAAGATGTTATGCTGAACCTAATATCTTTGAGGCTTCATCAAATATCACTTATTTTCTATGTTTTACCCTTTAGATCTATACTTTGGGTTTTTTATTTTACTTTCATTTACTTTATTATGATCTTTTCATGATAAATAAGACTTTTTTGTATACATTTTACTTATATTTTGCTTTGCTTTACCTCTTTGTGTTTTTATATGATTCATATTATTTTATTTACAATACTAAACTTTTTTAGCCAAGATAAACTAAATCCAACAAGCAGCCCAAGCATCAAGCCTCCAAGGGCTCAAAGGTTCTTGCCACCGCTACCAAGTGTATCAAGAAGCCTGATAAAGCAAAGAATCCCACTCCTTATCCCTCACCCCCATCTTTCCCTTCATTCTCATCTTCCTCTCATCACTCATCACCCAATAGATCTAACAATTATCTCACTGATCATTCTTTTATCAATATAGGCTGACTCAGAGCCCACAAAGCAGTGTCACACTAAAAAAGGAAATTCTTCCAAGGAGCCTATCTCCTCTTCTAGAAAGAAGAAGGAGGCCTCCAGGAAGGTCTTGAAGAACCCTTCCCTTCCCCCCTGATGGCGCTTCCCCCCTTCCTTTCTCTGACTCCCAGTATAAGCCAGAGAAATACTCCAAGGAGTTTAAAGCTTCTGACCATGTGTCTTGGGATCCACTGGTCATCCACAAAATTTTTAATGTGAACAGGGAATTCAAAGTTCTCAAGCTCTTCCTCTGCTACTTTTCCATCATTTCTGTGAAGAGCAGCCCTGGCTATGTTGCAAACAATTACATCTTTAATTGTAATAATCAAAAGTGTGTCACCAAGAGAAAGCACTTTGTTTGTGAGGATAAGTCTTGTGAGGCCTGCCTGAACACTGAATGCTGTTAAAGGGTTACTTCTGAGAAGAGAAAACACTTTTTTGATCTCCCCAGTCACCTGATCACAAGGACACTGAAGTGATATATTTTTCAAGTCATCCTCACCTCTTTCAACCTCTTTGCTTCTAATCTGGCTATCAAGGCCATCCAGCACCTCAAGCCCAACAATCTAAAGTTGGTTTCAGCCCATGAACAACTGGTAAGTTCATAAGCAATAAACAAATTGCAGCCAATACCCCTCCTCCTAAGGCCTCTGACGTCTTTTCTGAGCTTATTTTCACTCACAAGCTAAAGCAACTTCCAAATGGAGAGCGGTTTCTCCTGCACAACAATGGACCATGGTTCAAGCATTGTATGATCTGCTACTCAACTCTTAAGAGCCTGACAGAGCTGAAAAGATTGTAAACCTGGATATTTGATGTTACCTTTGCCACCTGCCCCCAGATTCTCTACCAGCTCTGGATGGTGCATGCCCAGATAGACATCCAGGTAATTCTACTTGCTTTCTTCCTTCTTTCTGGGGCCACTGAGGCCATTTACACTAATGCTTTTAGCATCTGCTGCTTCAAGCTTTCTCTCCTTCCCCCCATTGACAACAACAATACCAAGAAGATCCCCCACCTCCGCACCAATTCTCTTTATGCTGACAAGGACCAGGCCACTCTGGACATGGAGGAAAAGGTAAGGCTAGGAGCTCTTAGGCCACACATATACATTATGGACTTTGAGCCTACTTAGATCAATGCATATGTGCAGCTGTTTGATGGAGAGGTGCAGGGGTGTCATTTCCAGTACTGTAAATTCAGAACCTAAAGGTAAAAATGCGGGATTGTCAAATTGTTTTTGCGTGAACTCACCAACTTACTGGAATACTTTTCATCCTTTTATATTAAAAAAAAAGTTGTTATGAGATGAAAATTACTCCATTAAGTTGGTGAGTTCACGCAAAAACAACTTGACAATCCCGCATTTTTACCTTTAGGTTCTGAATTTACAGTACTGTCAAGCAGTTGCTTACAATGTGCAGGCCAATGCTGACCTTAGTAGGTTGAGCTGGAGAGATACCTTGGAAACTTGCAAATTTATGCTAGGACAATTCAGTGCCTTGTATTTTTTAAAGCCAGAGCACATTTTGCAGGGGTTTGAGGTTCTCTCAAAGGATCCCTAAATAGTGAAGCATATGGAGTTTAAGTCTTTCCTTGAGTACTTTGATACCCAGTGTATTGGGAAAGTTGTCACTCAGAGGCAAGGCCAGAGCCAAGGCCTTGTGGAACATGTACCAGGATGCCATCAATGGCAAGCTGAATATAATTTCAGTAATTGAGGCATATCACAAGCACTTCAAGGCCAACTTTGGGCTTCAATCAAAGTTCAACAAGTTCTTTCCCCTCCTTCAGCATGAGCAGGAGAAGACTATCTTCAAGCTGTGTGACTTGGCCAACCACACCCCCCCACTAAGCCAACCAAAAAAGTTGACCTTCTTCACCAAGGCCATCCAGGATGCCACAAATCATAAATACAAGGCTTCTGAGATCAACAAGTAGCTTGAGCTCATTGCTGCTGCCCTCCTGGAAGGGGCTAAGATGAATAAGAGCAAAAAGGGGAGGAATAAACTTGCTTGCTTCTATGGTTTTTACTTTTAACTTTTTAGTTTTAATTTTTTAATTTTTAATTTAGTTAGATAGTACTGATTTTTTATGAATAGATGTTAAGTTTGAGATTAATACTTATAGTTGAAAGTGAATAAAATGTCTTAGTTTTTTGTTAATTTCCTAATAAAACATAAGATATTCACAGTTATACTTATATGAAGTATATTGTTGCAACATCTTTGATTACTCCCTCTCAAGGAATTAGAGCCCCAAGTAAATCCCCAAATGCCTCACCAATTGGTTCACCAACCAGCCAGTGAATCAGTGGCACCACTATCAGACAGCCATCTAATAAAGGGATCACCTAATCCAGATCTCAAATGGAACACAACACAAATAAGCCTTGTGACCTAAGAGGAACACTACTCAGATAAGCCCCATGACCCACATGACGTACATGGACAGTATGTGGCTTGTCATGATACTATATATTATTCTATATTCATATCCAATAAAGTATCATTCTCTTCTTAAAACTTCCCTTTATTTTGTTTATTATACTTCCCAGAAGTATAAACTCAACAGTGGTAGCACAGGTAGGTTATCCATACCTACCCAACTCAAAGGAAAAATTTCTCCCAAGAAAAGAACCCAAACAATGGTACTCCCTAACAGCTGGAGAGATTACAAAGTAGGACAAGACGTTCCTGCAGGCCTTGTCATCTACAATAATGTCCTTGTGCCCATAGATCAGTACAATACTCTCAAAGCCTGCAGACTGTTACCCACACACACTGACCACAACAGCACCACAACAACCTGATATACCCAATATTGTATTCCAGCGTCTGTGTACAGCTGAAATTGGTGCCTTTGCAGGACTACGTTGGGAGAACACCTCTCTCTGGATTAACAGTACACAAAGCAAATTCAAACAAGTGGAGTACCCCCAAAGACTCTGGGTCAGCAAAATTGCCCTCTGCGTTACAGGCACCACATCAAATTTTGTAAGCAGATGGATAGCACAACACCCCAACCAGAAGGGAAACTGAGAGCTATTCAAGAGAGCATTCCTCAAAAATTTCTCCATGAAGGATTCCAACATAGTAATCATGACAGAACTTTGAACCTTCAAGATGACAGGAACAATTGAGGAGTACATTGCTGCATACAAAAACCTACATGACTGCACACCCAACACCATCAACTTTGATAAAACTGGGCTGTGCCTAGACTTCTACAATGGTCTTCCCACACATATTAGATGTCAGTTTGAAATGACTTGCTGCAAGAACCTTGAGGATGTATTCTTAGAGGGAAAGCGCGCAGCTCAGAAGTCTGACAATCTACACACCACCAACAAGTGCAAGAAAAACCCTGCGGCTAAGAGAGAACCTTGTCCTAATAAACAAAACAACCAAGCCAACAATACCCATCCTCAAACCGGAAATCACACTGCACAAGCCAACCAGGCCAGCACCAAAGATACCAACAAGGAGGGAAAAGCTCAGGGGAGTGCTTAGGCAAGCTGCCCTCCCCCAATTCACAAGACTTGTACAGAGAACAGGACGTGGATTCAATCACCATGATCCAAGTACCCTCCAGCAATCCTCTACTGTTTGCCACCCAAACTGGAAATAAACCCCTTGCTTATCCTTTCTGCTTTTGCAGATATCAGGGCACAGCACTATTTGACACTGGAGAAGATTAATCTCTTGTTGACAAGAAGGTTGTCAGCTTTATGAAACTACCCACAGTCTAAAGCATCATCAATAGGGTTGTCATGGCAGACAACCAAAGTACACCAGTCACCCAAGAGGCAAAACCTTTTTGTGCCCAAATTGGAGACGTGCAAACTACGCTCAGTGGCCCAATCATACCAATCCCCAAGTATGATATCATACTTGGCCTGGACTGGATGAGAAAGACAAACCCTCATATTGACTAGGATAGTGTCACCCTCACCATACAGCAAGGAGAAGTCCACCACCATTTATACCCAACACACCTTGACACACTCACAAGGGACCACATATTTGTGAAAATCATGGAAACAGAAGAAGGAAATGACCCTAGAAAAATCAATTGGAGCACCTGTACATATGAGGTTATCCATTTCAAAAACACAGAAACTCAACACAAACAGACCCCCATTAGAGACCAGCTATTCAGTGAATTACCCTCTGTATTCCAAGAGACACTACCCGGGTTACCCCCTGATTGGGGTATACAACACAAAATTGACCTAAAAGGGAGTATACCTAAAGAAAGACCCATCTACTGCCTCACACCACAAGAAGAAAACACCCTAAAAGCTTACCTTAACAAAGAACTCAAAAAAGGCCTCATTAGACCATCAAAATCACCTTTTGGTGCTGCTGTCTTCTTTGAGGCAAAGAAAGACGGAAGACTCTGCCTGGTCACAGACTACAGAGTCCTCAACAAGGTCACAATTAAGAACAGGTATCCCCTGCCCCTCATTGATGACCTTTTTGATGCCCTGGGGGGTCCCAAATCTTCACAAAAATTGATTTGACAGCAGGTTACCACCAAATTTGCGTGAAACCTGAAGACATTCCAAAGACCGCATTTAGGACTAAATACAGATCCTTTGAATGTGTTGTTCTCAACTTTGACATGACAAATGCTCCCAGTACCTTTGTGACCTTCATGAACAAAGTTTTTGAGGAACACATAAGAAAAAAAGCAGTCATCTACCTAGACAACATCATCATTTACAGTCCCAACCTGGAACAACACTGGAAAGACGTCCACCTGGTCCTCTGCACCCTTGAAGAAAAACAATTGTTTGCAAAACCGTCAAAGTGTGAGTTCTTCTCAACAGAACTTCCATTCCTCAGTCACATTATCAGCAAGGACGGTATTAAACTGGACCCAGAGAAGATACATGCTATGACAAAGATGCCAGCCCCAAGAAACAAGAGCAAACTCCACACTTTCCTTGGGATGGTAGCCTATGTACGCAGGTTTATCCCTGACTGGGGCGCCCTAACAGCTCCCTTGTCAGCCATCACCAGGAAAATAACCAAATTTTTCTGGACACCCTTACAAGATCAAAATTTCCGCCAACTAAAGGAACACATAGTTACTGCCCCCATCCTGCAATACCTGAACTGTGAGGGTATCTATGAGCTAGAAACCAACACCTCCAACTATGCCATAGGAGAATTCCTCTGCATCCAAACAGCCCAAAAGGACTTCCTTCCCATGGCATATGAGTCAAGGAAGCTATCAGATGGCAAACAAAGATATCCCATACACAGGCAACCACCAGAATTAACTCATTCTGCAAGTCAACTCACTGAATGTTGACATTATTTTAGTATTTATCCGCCGGAATCAGGCATTTCCAAAACTAAGCTCTTTTTTCATAATGAATTATTAAGTCAGAATTGCAAAATTAAAAAGGAACAGGCATAATGTTGACACTATTTAAACAAAGGCTTAATTTTAAGCCAAAAAACTAATATAATTTACTATGAAAATGTAAGTTTCTTTGTACTTTTACATTAAGGTTGACTACAGTAAGTAATATCTAGATGTTGACCCCAAATAAGAATCCATAAATTTCTTAATAAAATACACAATATTCTAAAAATAACCATTTTTATATTTTATACTACTGTTTTTATTAAATAAATAATAAGATAAGCATTACACAAAGACATATGCCAAATTTCAGAGTGTTATTTGTATTATTTAGATATTTACTGTTTTTTAAACTCACTGGATAAACTATAGCTTATTTCTGGAAGTCCACTTAAGCCAAAACGCATATGTTAAAACTAGAAATTATATATGTATTTATAATTTCAACTTTGTGTCAAATTGATGTGTCACCTAAATTGCAACAAAGGGGTTTGGCTAAGCAAACAAAGTGACATAATTTAAGCAAGATTTAATAGGAGAGTTACTATAAAAGAACACTGACTGCCTGAATGTTGACACCTTAACTGATTTATTAGTAAAACACTGCCGCTTAACAAAAAGCACACATACAATAGTATGATAATTAAGGCCAAAGTACCCAGGGCTGTACTTTAGACTTTCCTCTACAATCCCTATTATTTATTTTTCATAAGTTATATATGCAAATCTTTAAATTTTTTAAATTTAAAAATAATCAATTTTGGCCTTAAAAAACCAACTCCAGAAAATATTAACCAAGCTTTATAAGTGATTTACATAGTGTTTTTCTACTTTTATGCTGACTGTCAGTATGTCAACGTCAAAATTAAAGTGTTTTTTCATGCTGACAAACTAAATTAAATATTTTTGACTATTGTGACTACCAGAATGTCAAATTTTTATTTAAACATGGTTTTTTCCTATTCTTTACTAATAAATTAGCTCTAAAATTAATTTCCATACTTCTATAAACTATTTAATTCATAATAAAAAATAAAAAAGTGATTATTATTTAATTTTATTTATGTTTCAACTGATTATTCTTACTTTATGAACTATACTCTAATTATTGTAGGACAAATCTTCCAAGAAGCCACAAAAGAACCCCAAGTTAACTAAGAAAGTGCCTAAAGCCTTTGTAAAAGACCAAAGTCACTATCCTAAAAAACCAGCCAAAGAGCACTCAAAGAAACAGAAGACAAAGGAGAAGACCCCAGACCCTGAAAGCAAAGAGCCCTCCCCTGTCCCCTCCTCTTCTCCAAGCTGGTACCAATAAGAAGGATATGAGGTTCCACTAAATGAGCAAGGAAGAAAGAAGATACCCAAGAGTCCAGAACCCCAGTCAAGCCCAGATGAATCAAGCTCAAAGGAATCAAGCCCCAAGGAGTCAAGCTCATCCCAGTCCAAGAAGTGCAAGAATCCAACTCCAGATAATTCCCCTCCACCACCCAAGAAATCTGCACCTCCATCCTCCTCATCAAGTATCAATAAAGAAGATCCTGATAATTACCTATCTGACTATCATCAATCACCAATTGGCCCATGGGATCCCCTAAAGGTTCACAATATATGTAACATCAAAGGAGAGTTTAAGCTCCCAAAGAAGTTCCCTCAGGTTTTCCCTCTAATGTCTGTCAAAGGAGGTGCAAGTTTAGTCTGTGATGGATATGTTTTCAAATGCAACAATCAGAAGAGAGAAGGAAGAAGCAAGCATTATGTGTGTGAAGATAATAGCTGCACTGCTAGGATCAACACAGAAGGATGGGATAAAGTCACTAGTAAAAAGAAGAACACACATGCAATGCTCCAATCAATCTTATTGAAAAGCTTCTAAAGTGGTACCTCTACCAAATGGTCCCAGTCTCCAAAGACGCCAAGGCTTCTGATCTGGCATTTAAGGCCACAATACACCTAAGTAATGAGAACCTGAAGCTCATCACTGACTGCAACCAGTTAGTGAAGTACATATGTGACAAACAGCTGTGGTCTATTCCCCCATAAGAAATCTGCCATGGTCCAAGGAGAGTTAGTCTTGACAGATGAGCTGAAGATGCTCAATGATGATGAGGTATTCATTTTACATGATGATGGGCCTACATCAGAGGCAAGAATTATATGCTATGCTACACAACAGAACCTGGAGCAGTTAAGAGATTCAGAGACCTGGTTATGTGACAGTACCTTTGCAGTATGCCCCTGCCTTTTTTACCAACTATGAGTTGTACATTCCCTTATTAAAGGAAAGGTGATCCCATTTGCCTACTTTCTGCTTCCTGGGGCAACAGAAGAGATCTACACAAAGGCCTTTAAAATTCTTCAGGAGGGCATCAAAGCCCTACCCAATAATAAAAATAGTTTCCCTGGCCATAACACTAGAGCCAATCCAGATGATGATGAAAAGAATGAAGCCACCCTTGATGCAGAACAATAAGCTCAATATAAAGCACTTAGACCCTCAACTATAATCATGGACTATGAAGCTGCCCAGTATAACGCTTTTATAAACATCTTTGATAAAGAGGTCCAGGGGTGTTTTTTCCATTATTGACATGCTGTCAACAGACAACTAAAGGGTCTACCTGAGCTCAGCAAGCTCCACCATCTAGATACATCAGGAAAGTGCAAGTTCTTAATTCAGCAGTTTGTAGCACTAGCCTTTGTAAAGCCAGAGCATGCTGGACAAGCCTTTGAGCTCCTATGCCAGGATCTATATGCCAAAAATATGATGGTACCTTCTACCCTTTCATTGAATATTATGAACCACAGAGATTTGATGTAAGGTCACTAAGCGCCAGAGCAAGCCCAGAGCAAAAGCCAACCGGAACTGCTACCAGACAGTTCTTAAGGATGAGATGAAAACTACTTCATCTTTGGAAGGCTGGCATAAGAATATCAAGTCTTCCTTTGGAATCAAGCCCAGATACAACACCTTCTATGAGCACCTCAAAGTCCAACAGAGGAAGACTGCTGCATCCATCAGAGATATTGATAACCACCCATTCAAGAAGAAGAGAACCACAAAAGAGAGACAGTATCAAGAGAAGATTAAGGAAGTTGTCAAGGCCAAATATAAACTTTCAGAGAGTGGGGAATACATCAAGAAGATTGCCACAGTTCTTAATGGCAACCAGGTGATCACAGTCTAGCTTTTAATTAAATTTATTGAGTATTGCCTAATTTTTTATATAGTTCTTATATGTTAAGCATAATATTTTTAAATAAATAATTATTCTAAATAACTCATTAATAATTTATGATACTGTTTTTATAAAATCATTGATTTTCTATTGATAGTTTTATGCTTTAGACTGTATTACATCAGCTATATTGGTATTTTACTAGTAAATATATGTTTTTTGTAGTTTTCAATATAAAAAACTTTATATTACTGTTTCTGATTATTATATTTTCTTATAATATGTGAAACTTTATGTAGTACCTTTTTGTATGTTGGATTTATTTTATCTTTATAAGTGGGAAAAATATTTTATAGTAAAGATAGCTAATTTCATAGTGAATTATTTTTGAAGTGTATTTTTATGAATTTTTTTAACTGTCATGTATAATTTTTTATGGACTTTTTAAAATCTATGTTGTCACATTACCCTAAAAAGTATCTTGGAGCTTAATTTTTATTAAGTAAAATGTTCAGGAAACAGGTTTCTGCTTACTAAAAAAGTGTCAACATTTAGTAGTCTGCATGAGTTAAAACTTAATTCTGACTTTTCAATGCTGTTGACATTAAAGTATTTTTAATTCTGATTGTTGACATATAGTAAGTTGAATTGCAGAATGAGTTAATTCTGGAAGTTGACCATACACAACAAGGAATTGGTTGCCATCATACACTGCCTCATGAAATGGCAATGCTATCTGGAAGGAGCCCAGGCGTTCAAAGTACTCACCAACCACAAGTCATTGATATTCTTCAAAACACAACAACACCTGTCAAGAAGACAAGCCAAATGGATGAGTCTCATAAAGAGATACCCCATGCAAATTGAATACAAGCCAGGCAAGGAGATGCTTACTGCAGACGCCCTGTCAAGGCTATACAATAAACACATTCTCTGCACTGATGGCAACCCCAACTGGCCCATGTTAATCATGGGGAATCTCCAGGAAGGGTCCCACCTGGTACACCAATGGAAATCCAAGAGAAAGTCCTCAAGAACAAACACCTGTTCAAAAACGTATACAATACCCTCCACCAAGTACTTCCAAATGGTGACACTGTACCCTACGTCCCGTCAACACAAAAGATTGACACAATCCTCCAATATCACAGAGACCTGGGACACACCTGTAGCAGAAACTTGCATGAATACCTCAAGACACGCTACTGGTGGCCCAACATGCTATATGATATCAGAGAGGTACTGGAACAATGCAAAGTCTGTGAGAAGTATGCCCAAACCAAAGCACCACCCAAGTCAGTAGTACCTGTATCCATCACACAACCCTTCAAGGTATGATTGTTGGATATTGTGGGACCTATGCCCAGTGAAAGCAAAGACAAGAAGTACATCATGAAAGCTATCAACTATGCAACCAGATGGCACGTAGCGCAAGCTACAAAAGAGCACAAAGGCAACACACGTGAGACAATTCATTGGCAAAGAGATCATAGCAAAGTTTGGGAAACCTGACCTCCTGATCACAGATAGAGGCACCAAACTTAAAGCCATTAACACCAATATCTACCTTGCCAAGAACGGAATAAAGCACGTCACAGCTATCCCATATCACCCACAAGCAAATGAACGCGTAGAACAAATAAACAGCTCTCTAGTGGAAGCCCTCAGTAAGTTATCTGCCAATAATCCAAAAGCCTGTGTTGATATGCTGCCAAATGCCCTTATGGTTTTCAGAACACAAGTCAACCACAATACAGGCAAAGGCCCTTATGAACTTGTCTACAATCAGAAACCCTCACTTGTCAGCACAGCCACGGGACCACAACTGCCGCTCACAAAGGAGGTACCAGACAATAATGATCCCAAGGTACTACACACTAGAAAAGACCAAGAGAGGATGGAATGCCAAAGGGTCCAGCGGGAAGTAATCCCATTACAGCAAGAAAGGTTCCAAGTTGGGGACAAGATCTGGATTTTTAATCACAATCAACACAAACTAGACCCAGGACTACGTGGAACAGGCATTGTCATGGAAGTTAAACCCAACAATACCTACATGATCAAAGGAATTGGAGCTCAAACCAAACTGAAACGTATGCACCACAACCAACTCCACGTGTGTAAGGCAAGAACAGACCAGTGAAATTCAAGGCTCCCTGTACCCAACACCAAACTGGATCAATACCAAGCCCACATACCAGATACTCTCAAGAGAATCCCAAAGGCTCTGCCTTCTAGCATCCCAGGGGGAGATGTTGCAACATCTTTGATTACTCCCTCTCAGGGAATTGAAGCCCTGAGTAAATCCCCAAATGCCTCACCAAGTGGTTCACCAACCAGCCAGTGAATTGGTGGCACCACTATAAGACAGCCATCTATTAAAGGGATCACCTAATCCAGATCCTAATTGGAACACAACTAAAATAAGCCTTGTGACCTAAGAGGAACACTACTCAGATAAACCCCATGACCCCCATGACGTACATGGACAGTATGTGGCTTATCATGATACTATATATTAGTCTATATTCATATCCAATAAAGTATCATTCTCTTCTTAAAACTTCCCCTTATTTCATTTATTATACTTCCCAGAAGTATAAACTTGACAATATCAAATAATTTTTTATTTCTATATATTTTGCTTAACTTATAGTATTGTATTTAACTTTATTTTTGCTCATTATATTTCAAAATTTATGTTAATAAAAATATTTATATAGTAAAGAGTGTAAATTACATAGTAAAATGAGAATTAAGTGCTTATTTATCCTTATTTTTTATTAGTTGAACTATGTTTTTATTGGATTTTTGGGGTTTCCAAAATTAATTTAGTATATCATAGCTGTATAGATTAAGATATCTTATTAAAAGTCTTCAGTACATCAATCACTGTCAATTAAAAAGTGACAACTTCTAATAGTCAATCAGGAAAAAAAGCTGAAATCTCACTTCACTTAATAGTTGACTACCAGGGGGTCAATTTTACCACAGTTGTCACTGAGACCATCAAAAACTGAGGGCATCAATTCTCTGCATATTTAGCTAATCATATGAACATCTATCTAGGAAATTTAATGTTTTACAATATAGGGAAATATTTTGGTAGCAAATTACATATATATTTATTTCTCTATGCCTCAGCTACAAGATTAGACTTTTCTTATTAACTGACAGGCTGTTGCAGATCCTGAATAGATAAGACAATAGGAAGTCCACTTAAGGTTCAAGACAATGAAACATCTGCACAATTGCGCAAATGTTCTGTTGTTCCATCAATTGATGTGCTTTAAACCCATTTAAAACGCCCTAAAAAAGGTGTTTGAATTGGTTTCTAATTGCGCATTTGGGTACAGGCTTTACCTCTGTGGTTATAAAAATTACAGCACAACTAGCGCTAACTGCCTCCATAAGGCAAGGTACATGGAACCAGTTGGTTTTGCATGTGGGAATTTTTAGTATGTCACTTCTTTATCCTCCTTTTAGCAAGCCCTTTTGTCAGTGCCTCTTACCCTTTGGTGGTAATTCCCACACCCCATGCTATAGAATACCTCAATTTTCAATAAATAAATCAGTTTTGTTTTATTAACTTTTATTCTTCTGTCTTGCAAAAGGCTTTCACCATATCAACTACAGAATTACTGCAACTAATAGCACCATTTTACAGCATTGGTGCTCATGTATTACCATACCAACAGCCCCCACTCCACAGTTCCTTTTACAAGGAGGGAGGACAGCCCCTGACTGAGTCTTCTGCTTCTTCCCTGTCCTTTCAACCGGATCCTGTCTTTACTGACGCCAAAATCTATGCTGGAGAGAGAGCAGGCGCTCCCTATAGCTTGCCAACCCTTGGAACCCTCATGCCTGAGCATCAACGTCCTCAAGCATTGGTGTTTGGTCAACCCCTACTCCTTCAAGTACCCACCTTCTTAGAAATAGATGCCAACTCCTCCCCCTCTAAAGACACCATCCACAAAGTCATTGAAGCCATGAATGCTAGTGCTGCAGGCAATGGCGCCTGTTATATACGCCTTGTCCTCCAGCAACTTGCTGTAGAAACTTCCCTAGAACAATCAAGAACTTTTCTCAGGTCAAACATGATCAGCTTTGCTGTGACCTTTGAACTGTAGAACACATAAAGGACTACCTCAAACACTTTATCTATCCTGTATTATACCACAACAGAGTCCACTTAAGGTGTATAAAGATCCTAGTAACAATCAAGGAGGTATTTTGTCTCTAACCAACAATCTTTCCTTCAATTGCTTTACTCTGGATTGGGAAATACCTTTACCATGGTCAACCAACACCTTGCCAAATTAACTAATACCCAAAATAACATGTCACATTGGATTAACACCATTGAAAATGGCTTGGCCAAGCTGGTCCCTGTCCATGTGGTCCAGACCCTCACTCACCAAGGGGTGGACACCAAATGGATCAGTGTGGTGACCAGCCATGTCCTGGAGACTGGGCCAGCTGTCCGGAGCTTGGTCCAGGAAGTGAAAGTAATGGCTTGCCAACTAGTCACCATCCCTTTCATCACCACTCAGTCCAACTCATTGTGAAGCTCTCCTTCCAGTCACTTTAAAGAAAAAGACGTCCTGGAGATTTATGATCACTTTAAAAAATTCAGACAGAATTGATACAGCAGAGTGCCAATTTGGCTTTCTTATTTGACGGCTACACCGCAGTATCAGAGCTATACAATTGTCTCAAACTATAACTGTCTCATACAAAGGCTGATGGCCAGAACAAGGCCAGGGATGACAAGAAATCCCTGGATCTACTCCATGCACTGATTGCTACTCAGTAGAAACAAATCATCTTTCTATAAGATGACTTGGAAATCACCCACCAGGAGAATAAGTTTTAAAATAATGAACTGAATGAATAACAGCTTCTATTAAATGCCTTCCAAAAGCCAATTGGAAAGAATGGATAGCAAGATATTGGCCCTCAACTTGCAGTCCATGTTCTTCAATACTAGAAGCAATCTCAGCCCTATGAGATCCTCCAGCACTGAGTTTTACTATAGCTATAAAAGTGAAAATGGTCATGCTTGATTAGCCCCTAACACTTTAAAGGTATTAAAGCATGTATTGAAGTCTGAGGATAACTTCTTGGCCACTTCTGAAGCCTTTAGGGTTTTCCAAGGCAGGGAAGCTAAATGTGAGGCCCAACATGGGGAGAATTGTTGACGTTCTTCTGAGGCTAGTTTTGCTGCTTTCACCATTAGCTGCTCCTGCTCCCTTGAACCAAGGCTCCAACAACTTTAAGCCCATCAACTTGCCCAAGTTTGACCACAAGAGCAATTTTGCTATATTCCTGCGCCTTTACCAAACTCTGAGTATGGTTATGACAACACTATGAGTTATTATACCATTATCAATTGCCTAGACACCAACACCCAGACCATCATTGTGACAGTCCACATGTTTGGTGGTTTGCAGGTGGGGCTAATGTTAGCCAAGCAAAAGTTTGGTTGTTTGTTGCAGGTAGAGGCCTAGTAGGTAACATAGGACTACTAGGGGTAAGTAAGGGGAGCCTAGTAGGTAACATAGAACTACTAGGGTAAGTAAGGCATGGCTGGTAGGTAATAAAGGACTACCAGAGGCAGATGTTGCCTCCACCCAGCAGAAGATATTGGCTGCTTTGGGCTATAGTTCTTCACCTAGCAGGGAACTGTGGCTGCAGAAGGGTGAAGACTGAGATAGCAAGCAGGGAACTTTGTCTGTCTGGGGGGAGAAGGTTTTGGACCCCTGCGGGTAACGCAGGCTTCCAGGGAGGGGAAGAGCTCTGAGGGCTCTATACATACCCTGATACGCTTACAGGAGGTCTGTGAGCAAGCATCCTGCCTAACAGACTGGTAGGGTGTCCTTGTTTATGCCCTTATGGGAGCTTTGGGGGAGAACCCAAAGTGAGCATTGGAGGGTATAGATTTGCTTGGAGGTGTCACCAAGGCAGTTTGCTTGGGGAAGCAACTGCAGAACTTGGTGTGATTAGGCCTCTGGGAAGTAGAGCTGATTACTCTGCAATTGAAAGCTCAGACTTAATCATCTGGATGAGTAAAGACAACCCATAGACATTGATCTATGGTTGAATGGCCTAAGTGGAGTGCCACTTGCAAGGACCCAGTCAAACACCAGTTCAATGTAGACTCAAGCCTGGGTATACAGATTCTGGTAACAGGGACTGAGATAAAGAACCAAGGTGGTTCACAGAATCAGCAGAGAAGACTAGTAGGAAGGACTGTATGATCACAGTGAAGACTAGTTGAAGGACTGTTGGTTCATATTAAAGTTTAGAACCAAAATAGTTCATTGTGCATATGGAACCAAGATGATTCCTAGTTAGGATAAGTGGAAGGACTCAAAGATCATGATGCAGGAGTAGCTGGTCATGATAAAGGAGTAGCCAGAGGACTGATAAGCTATTGGAAGACTGGAATGAGCTATTTGGAGCCTGGAATAGGCTGTTTGTTGACTGAGATGAACTGATTGCTGGTTAAGCTGAAGAGCTGGAAGATGTGGCTGGGGATCATGATGCTGGATTAGCTGATCATGATACAGGAGCTGGCTGAAGGATCAGAAGATGATGATGAAGAACTGATGGTCCGGAGAAATGAGCCAAGATTTTGCCAAATTGATTTGCCAAAGTGGAAATATATGGAATTTTTTGTCTTGGTTTAGTATTAAAATCAAGAAGGAATGTGGATAGAAGTGTGGTTAATATATTTATTTATTAAGTTCCTAGGATAGATGAAGGTATGTTGCTATGAGAGCTGGATACAAAGTTGTTTTGGTGGGACGCTTTCCTTGGATTTTACAAGATTTGTAAATATATGGGGAAAACGTTGAAGAGGTCTAGAAAGAACAATTTAAATAGTATTATACTATTTAAATGGGTTTAGGTTGAATGCAGGAAGAAATGGTGCTGGAATAATGGACCAGTTAACGCTTTGGTGCGCAAAGAGTTGTCACTTTGAGTGGTTTGAGCTGTGGAAATTATTTTCATAGTTGGATCCCAGTGCAACTTCAGAAATGATTTATTTCTGCGCTCTACATTCATTGGTTGAGTTCTGGCAGGTTTCCTGATGAAAATGATTGGTTGGAAGCCAAAAGCTTAAAGTATAAGTGAGGAAATAGTGAATTAATACTTTAAGCTTTGAGAAAGTAAGTATGTAAGCTTAAGTTATTATAAGAAAAAGTGAGTGGCAATGGTTTAAGCTTCTGAAGAAAGCCATTTTGAAGGCAGAACTGTTGGGAAAAGAACACTATAAGAAGGTAGCTGGATGGAAAGTTACAGGGTCTTTTGGGAGGTCTTTCCCAGGTCTTCTAAGTTTCTGCCAAGAGGTTTTGGAAGACTTTTGATCACCAGCAGGAGCTTGGTTGGACCAATACAACCCAAGATAACGGAGCAGGAGCCCAAGAATAGGAAGCTGGATCCTAAGTGCGGCGCCAGAGTACAATTTTAAGGTGACAGAGTCCAAGTTCAAGGAGCAGGAGTCCAAGTCTATGGAGCAGGCATCCAAGACTAAGGTGCAGGAGTCCAAGACCAAGTACAAGGAGTCCAAGATATTGTTGGAGGACTCCAAGTATTGGAAAATCCATATTGTTTCCTTGACCCCCTGGGCCATATACCAGAAGGTTTCTAAGGGGATTTTCCTTCTGAGAGTGAATAAAAGCCCATTTTGACCCCTATACATATTTCTGAGATACATTTTTCCTTACTAGAGAATGACAACCCCTTCCAGCTGGTCCCTGGCTACAATCCAGGACACACTTGGGGGCTGGAAGACAGGAACCCCACAATCATCTTGCTGTGCTTGCCAGAGAATGGCAAGAACTTTGTCAACGTCTCCAGAGCCTTGACTGAGGAATTCAATAGCCAAGAAGCCATTCTCAGCCACAAGATAGAATTTGCAGACACCAGGTTGAATATGGGAGAAACTCTAAAAGACTTTACTTCTAGGCTTTACCTTAAGGCCCAGACACTGTCTTTTATGATTGCTGTGCAATTTATTGATATCTAGTCTTCCCTTTTACTCACTTTAAGAGTTAATTTTGAGTTATCTCTGGTTCTTAAATCTAGAATCTACAATTCTTGTATGATACCAGACTTTATATGTCTCCTTTGAATATACAAGGAGGAGTTTGAGGTCTCCCTACCTGAGAGTTGCCCCCGTCAACAAGCAAAGTACAAGCAAGGAGTGGCTACAGAGATGCCTAAACCTCCTGGTAAGGTTGGGGCTGCTCCTTTCAACACTTCTCCTTGTACTTGCTTTAAATGTGGCATGGCTGGCAATTTTTCTTGATATGTAAAAATATCTGTCAGAAGGTTCACCATGTGGGCATGGAAGATGACAAGAAAGGTTACCCTGCTGAATTAAAGCCTTAGGAATCTCAGGAAGAAGGGAAAAAACTGTAAGCAGCCAGGAAAAGAAAAAATTCTTGGCTGCTCTGTTGGTTTCACCAAAAAATCTTCCCCAATTCCCCTACCTCATGATAGGCCAGTACCTGGTCATGGTCCTGGCACTTGTCTTGCCCCTACACCAGAGACCACTGATGATCCTCCCTTGGGCAATTCACTCTCTTAACCAGAATTGGGTGACTCTGACAACGGGCAAGTTCAAGAAGATCTCCTCCACTGGGTACTTACCATCAATACCTGGACTTGCCATACAACCCTTTATCCTTAAGTATTCATACCACTAATTTCCTGCCAGACTGTATCCCTACCTTATGCTGAACAACTAGTACAGCCTGTTGTCAAAACAGCAGGGTCAACCTGCCAACAAGGTTTCAACTAAGCACATTTGTGACCCACAATCCACTTCCTGGTGACCTGTAGCCAAATAGGAAAGTCAACTTGAGTTACCACAAATAGCAACATGAGCAATTAAGGATCCTAAAAGATGGATATCTTGATTTAGTGTTTGACTCCATACCTAGATCAAGCCACCCCCTAACCATCCAACCAATTAATCATCACAATCATGTTCTTACTATCCATGATTCACTCACACTATATAATTCCAATATCTCAATAAAGATAATTATTTAGTATTCAAATATTTTTCCCTTGTAAGTTTGTTAAAACAGCTAGTTACAGCACTGTGATTAAAGTCTTGAATGAGGACAAAACCATAGAGCTCTTGACCAAATTTTTACATACTGTGAGTGTCCCCACCCCCTTAGAATTTCTTCAGGAGGCTAGTCCAGCTGTAGGAGCTGTTGTGGCTACTTTACTAGAGAAATTCAAAGGGCTAAGTTTACAACTGTCAGGGATTTACTTATTAGGAAGTATCTCTCCAATGGAATGAAGGAGAGCTCCCAAGTTGAATTTGAATAGAGTGGTCCCTACTTGGATCCCTATCATTAATATGTGCAAGAGGTGACCAAATAAGTGGAATCTACCCAATAAGGGAGTGAATTAGTTCAAGAGATAATAGATGCTGGTATACCCCAAAACCAACCAGGGGGCTTGGGGTGAATAATGGGAGAAATTGAGCTGTTTCCACATAGGGGGCATGACAACAGTGTGGTCCAAAATAATAACAAATGGAGTCTTCTGATTTTTTAGTGGGGGTAGGTATAGGAGTTTAAAAGTTTACGTTGACTTGACCACAACTAATTAACACAAAAAAGCCCACATAATGATGATGAGCTTCATGTTGTATTAGGGAGCACTTTTAGATCTACTAATCAAGTTTAGAAATTTTGAAAATATAGATTTATTGGCTAAGATAGGAATAAGAAATTGTTGGAGCAATTTGGAAAAAGGAATTTCCTCATTTTAAATACTGAAGTCAGGTGTGCAAGTGGACATGATGATTACCAGGTGATCCTGCAAGAGTGAATTGCTAGTATTGCTTTGCAGGTCTGCAGCAGGCTGCAGCCTGAAATGCAAGAAGAGGTAACTTGGATTTTTGGGTTGCAGTATTCTGCTGTACTATGATGGAGATAGTGATTTGGGCCTGGATGTGTATATTCTCTGGCTTGGTTGCAACACATCAAGTGATTGGCTATGTAGTTCCCCTGAATATTGGTGATTTATTGTTAAGCATTTAATTTTAGTTTGATTGGTGGCTTTTGGGTTTTTGGAGCTCATTTTAAATGCTTTCAAGTGGTTGCTGTTGGATCTATCATCTGCTTCTTGAATTTATGGTTTTGAAGTAGATCTTATGTTTTTGATTGGTTTTAAGTTTTTGCTCTGGTTTTTGCTTTCACATTTGAAAATGTGTTCATTAATTGAGTTTGAACCAGATTTGAATTGATTATTTGAATTAATTCTGTAACATTGTTAATTCCTATTTTAGCATTTAAAAATGCCATTTTGGAATCAGTTTGTTTATGAATAGACCTAGTGTTCTGTTGCAACTGAACCGATTAGAGCTCAGTATTTGATTGAGGAAGACAACAGTCCAATAGAAAGGACAATAATGAGTAGAATAATATGTAGTTTATTGAGGAATATTGTGATTAATATACCATATAGGGAAAGCCACAAGGCACCAGGGGGTGGCACAGTGGTGGGTTCCATGTAAGGTTTGGAGCCAAGGAATAACTTGTTCGGGGATCAGCAGGTCAAATTGGTAGCACTACTAATTAGGATAAAGTGCCTGCAGTTTGATATTGCCATTAAATTGGTTCATGTTGTTAGACACGTCAAGGGGTGACCCATCAAGTGCCCCCTGCGTATTATAAGATATGTTGGCAGGTGAGTCTAGAAACTTGGTTGCAACACCTCCCCTTGCCCCCTGATTGTGGTCAGACACCAGGATCAGAGTTTGCAGTAGATCTGGGAAGGTCTGCACAAACAACCTTTGTGTGGGGATGGCGCAGCAGGGGTGCAAGCAATTGTGGTGAAGCTTCTTGGTATTTCCTTGGGCATATTCAATTTGGTAGATGTGTTTGTCATAGACCGCAGCTATCTTGAAGGGTCCCAAGTTGTTGGGTTCCAATTTGGCTGAATTGGGGTTGAGGGCCTAGACAGGGTCACTTACAGTGTATCTGGCCTTGAGGTGCCTTGTCCCCCCCTCAATACCTTGTGTTCAATATCTCTGGCTTTGGCACGCCAATGGCTCAGAAAAGGAGTGGTCAACAAAGGAGGTTTCCCAAGAACTGTGGATTATAATTTTCCTTGTTCTACTCCTGCCAAGCTGTCAGGCGTCCCAAAGACCAGGGTTCTGGGGCTGAACACAGTGCCCCTGTTGATTCTTGCTTGCAAGATGAGTAGAGCAATGGGCAAGTGTCCAGTCCACACAGTATTAGGATGTTCCTGTGAGAGTTTGGTGATCAGTTGGACCAGTGAACCATTAAATTGTTCCACTAGTCCATTGGCTTGCAGATGGTAGGGGGATGTGACTATTTGCTGAAGGAAATTCTTGGAACAGTATACCTTCATGATATGCCCAACAAACTTGGGGCCACAATCTGTAATGAAGTGTTTGGGCCATCCAAAGCAAGCCACAATTTCCTTGCCAATATAGCAGGTGATGCTGCCGGCGGTGTGAGTAGTGGTTGCCCATGCTACTGATCAATAGGTGAAGTAGTTGATGGCTGTGATGATGTACTTCTTCCCAAGTATGTCTTTTGGGAGAGGTCTTTCAATGTTGAGGGACCACTGCTTGAAGGGTTTCATGGCCTTAATGGGCAGAACAGAATTGGGGGTGCAGGTTTAGACATGTTTTTTTCACACAACACACATGTTTCAAGGAGATCCAAAAGGACTTGCACATATGCAACCACCTAACCTTACATTTAACAATCTCAAAGAAGTTACATAATCAGATATGACCCAAGGTGTAGTGGTAGTGTAGTATGGTGTTGCATTGTTGTGTGATGGGGATAAAGGACGTCTTTTCACCTGTCTCTGCCCAGTGTCAGAAATTGTCAGCATTGGTGGTGAACTGACTTTCATTGACCTTTAGCTTGGTGATGGTTACCAAATTAAGGCCTTTGTAACAGGTTGCTTCAGGATGGAGGTAAAGCATTGGTCAATCTGGGTCCAAGCCATTGTCCCTGGTGATGGACACTACATATAGCCTTGAGAGGGTGTCTGCTGTGACAAGCTCCTTCCAAGGCTTGTACTCAATGTGTAGCTGGTAGGGGGATAGACACTCAATCCAGCCTGCTTGGTGGTGTGTCAAGTGGGACTGTATGTTGAAGTACTGGAGCAACTGGTGGTCTGTCAGGACGCAGGGCAGAAAGGTGGTCCCTTCCAAGTAACAGCACCACTTCTTGATGCAGTGAACAATTGCTGCTAATTCTTTATCATGTATTGGGTAATGTTTTTGCAAGTTGGTGAGCTTCCTGGACTCATATGCCATGGAGAGGAAGGTGCCCTAGTCAGTTTATACCCAAAGCACGCCCCCTATGGCTCTGTCAGAGGCATCAGCCTTGAATTTTTACTGGCAGTTTTGATTGGGAAACTGTAGTACTGGTGCTGTTGTGAGTCTTTGCTTCAAACATCTTGAAGGCTTGATCTCTGACAGGGGGCCAATGGAAGTGCTGTTTGGTGTTGAGGAGCTCAGTGAGAGATGCAATTAGTTCCCTGCAGTTGGGAATGAGCTTGCACATGTAGGCAATCATGACTAAGAATGTCCGCACCTGGACCACATCAGTAGGGGGTGACATGCTGGTGATTGCCTTGATTTTGGCAGGATTGGGCTTTATCCCTTGGGCAGAGATGGTGTGCCCAAGGAATAGTAGCTCTGACTTGAGAAACTTGCATTTGGAGGGTTTAGCTTTTAGCTGGTTTTTCCAAAGGGTGTCAAGGACAGCACAGATATGTTGGAGGTGAGTAGTTTAATCTTGACTGAAAACAATAAAATTGTCAAGGTATACAACAACACATTTCCCAATCAAATTCCTCAAATGCTTTGTTAATTAACATGGCAAAGGTGGAAGGAGAGTTGGTCATTCCAAAGTTTATGACCCAACACTCAAGCAACCCATAGCATGTTCAGGAGGCAGTTTTTGCCTCATCCCCTGGTGCAATGCAGATCTGGTTGTACTCTGCAGTATGATAAATCTTGGTAAAGCCCTTTGCACCTGCAAGTGTGTCAAACAGGTTGTCAATCAGCAGCAGGGGGTACTTGTTCTTAACAGTCACCTAATTTAAGGCGCAATAGTCTGTGATCAAGAAAAGGGACCCATCCTTCTTGGCTAAAAATAAGACAGCAGCCCTTTATGGTAAAAGAGAGGGGTGTATTAAGCCCTTAACTAGTGTGTCTACAAGGTGCTGGCGGAGGGTCTCATTTTCTTTTGGTGTTAAGTGATAGAGAGGACATGCTTTGAGAAGCAACCCTTGCAGTTGTACAGCATGTTGGATCTATTGGGGAGGGATAGTTGATCCAGTGTTTCACCAAAAACGTCCTTATATTCCTAAGGAGAGAGACAAGTGCTGGTGAGGGTGGAGTGGTCAAGGGAGGGGCTGCAGATAGTTCCATGCAGATAACTTCAACTGATCATAGATTGAAGTCTATTTTTCCCCCTTGAAATCATATGAGCCTGTTTCTGTTATTCTGAGAAAACACGGTATTGAGTTAACTTTTTCATCTTGACAGGATATATCTGGAAACCCACCCCATTTCTATTGAGGGTAATTACAGATGTATCCCAGTCAATGTAGGGACAGTTTTGACAAAGCCAGTCAAGGCCAGCAATGACATTGTGGCTGAGTGTCAGGATTGAAAATTCTTCCTTTCTGGAAACCTGGGCCCAGGAGCAGGAATTGAACCATGACCCTGGATTTCTTTAGGCCGCTGGGCTTGTGGACTGTGGGACTGCCCGCCCACTTTTTTCTGGGATTGAGTCCCCACAAGCTGAAGTCAAGAAGGTTGACCCATGCAGTAAAAAGAGCCAAACCAAAGTAATCATTGCGCCAAATGGAGGATTAATCACAGCGCCTAAAGGAGGTACTGATTTAGCAACTATAAGCTTCATAAACTTGAAGTCTATACCAGCAACCAATCAAGAGCCAACCCAGGAAAGAGGCACAACCCGCAGCCTGGTCCCATGAACTTGACACTAAAGCAAGATAATCAGGTAGCCAAATTGAGATTCTTGACCAATGAAAGAACTCCCAGGCCAAGTGCCATTTTGCTGCCTTTGGACCCAAGCACCCATTTCCCCCAGCCCTGCCCCTCCCAATGCCCTGATAAACCCCCCATGGAAAATGTTAAGTTTGGAGGTGGGGTACTATATAGACCCAAAGAACCTGCACTCCAAACTTATCACCATTTTTGAATAAAGGTTATGTTAATTTGGCTCACACAGCTATTGCCTTATTTTGTATTTGCTGTCTACCAATTCAGTTCAAGATCTCCTGGTCCGCCTGCCCCACTACCTGCTGTTTTATGTCTTCCTGGTATACCCTTTGGACCTGTCTATTTTACCAACAACCCTCTGAAGTCTGAATACAAGGAATACACCCCAGAAAAGATACTTGAACTTGATCCCCTGGCCCACATACAATCCACAGTTAGATACAACCGACAAGGCCCGTGGATATTTTCAACACCCAGGTTGTTCAGAGGGAAATTCAACTATCTCCCTGCTTACAACCTGTCCACAGAAATGCCTGTGACCCCAAAACCTATGCCTGCTTCCTTGCCCAACCTCCCAACTGACTATCCTGGAAAGCTGTTTGGGATTGTGTACATTACCCTCACAGGGGTGATTGACACTATAATCCTGGCCGCCGGCCTGTGGTCTTGGGTGGGGAAGTCTTCCTCCTACCTTTTAAAATTATCTCCCCTCTTGTGGTGGGCATTTGTAAAGCCCCAGAATATGAGGAAGTATTTTAGCAAGGTAGGGTATCAAGTTGGCAACTTAGAATCCTGTGAGCGCCGTCACAATGGGGTAGACTGTCATCATCCATCTGAAGACCTTGGAGTGTACGTTAAATCTTCCAAAATTACCGGCAAAATATGTAAGCACATAGTATACACAGGTGTATATAGCTACAAACTGGGTGGAGCGGGGCAACACCAGCGTGGGCCAGGAGTACTGCTCAGAGGAGTTTAGCTGCGCTGGCTCCTTGTAGATGTACTTGTCAGGTGGTTTATTGAACGGCCCATGCTGGTGATTGTATTGGTGGCCCTCAATCCCTAGGCAGGCTGTGAGTACAGCTGAGAAGATTAAATGGTTCATCTTCTGATCCTGGGAAAGGGCAGACAAAGCTTAGTGTCTTGTTTTTAACTTTCTTGTAGAGTAAAAGTTCTGATTGATTTATGTGATACTATTGAGGGGTAATTTCACTCATCAATAGCACAAACTACCATCAAGTGAATTGGCTTTATTATATACTATCATCCTTGTGGTGGCATGAATAGAGTGAAACACTGGACAGGGAATCCCAAACACTTGGTGTTGTCTGGAATTCCTTTTTGGGAGGGGAATCAGTAGTGGTGTGCAGGCAATGAATTGTTATCTCTGGACTTGAATTGGCTTGGTGTATCATTGGATGCTTTCATGCATTCAATTTTGAATTCTACAGTTAATGCAGGAATGGATGGGTTGAGCAGCTTGTCAGCCCCTCCCAAATTTGGTAAATTCCAAATTTGGACAGCAGTTCACCCTTCATTTGGGTTTGGGGAAATTGCCTTTTTGGGTTTCCCCTTTTGGCAATTTCCCCATTCAGTGGCCTGGGTGGGGGACTGGCCAGCAGTGGTGGGCGGGCAGGGACTGGCTAGGGGCGGGCGTGCGCGCAGGCAAGCAGCCAGGCTTGGCGTGCGGCAGGCGCCTGGCAGCTGTCTGTGTGGCCTGCGGACGGGGTATAAAACCCGTCCAAATTAAAATTCTTATTTTAAATTCTTGTTTTCTGGCCCCAGCTTTTTGCGGCAGTTCCCCCTTATTGGGGAAACTGCCGCCATTTTTATTTTGTTTCTCACAATTAATTGTAAACAAAATATTGTCCTGAACCACAGTGTTGTCAGGAATATTTCTGATAGTTGCTTCTCCTTCCCTTCTTGGAAAACCTGTCTGTTGGCAGTACTGGGCAATAAGGTCAAGAGCGTTGGCAAGGTTCTTTACTGGTTCCCATGAGTTTGATTCTGGTGGGTACCCTACCCATGAAACTAGGTACTGGACCTGGTTGCAAACTTTCCTGTACCCTATTATGGCCTCCACTTCCCACTATGGGGTGTGTTGTAGGATTGTTGGCAGGGGGTTGCTGTCTTTAGTCTGATGAGTGTGGGGACTTCCTCTTTCTGGCTCTAGTTTGGATACATGGAAGATGTTGTGGGCACTAGAGCAATCAGGGAGTTGTACTCTGTTGTTGTATCAGAGATTTGCTGGAGTACTTTGAGGGGGCCAATGCAGCGGGGTCCTAGCTTTCTGCCCACTTGGTTAATCTTGAGGTTCTTGGTGTCAAGATTCACGTTGGAGCCTACTTCAAACTCTGGGTTGGCACGTTGGTGTTTGTTGGCTTGGACCTTGTACCTTTTTTGGGCCTCTCTGAGGTTACTCTGTAGATGTTTCTGGGTATCCCTTAGGTTTTGGAAGTACTTGTTGGCTTGAGGTACTGTCCCTGGGCAGCCTTTAGTGAGAATTCCTTGCGGAGAGAAACCGTAGTTGGCTGGGAATGGGGACATCTTGGCTCCCAAGTGGTAAGAACTGTTGTAGCTAAACTGGGCCAAGTGTAGTAGTTCTGCCCAATTATACTGCTTAGTGTTGACGTAGGCACAGAGATAAGTTTCCAGTATCTGATTAACTTGCTCTGTTTGACTATTGGTTTGAGGGTGGAAGGCTGTTTGCAGGTTGAGCTTTACTTGGAGTTGTCACATTATTTTGCCCCAGAATATGAAAGTGAACTGGGTTCCTCTGTCTGAGACAATGTCTTTGAGGAGACCATGGTGGCGGTAAATGTGGTTAAGGAATAACTGAGCTGTGGCGGTAGCTGACATTCCTGATGAACAAGCAATGAACTCTTCAACTTTGATGAGGCGGTCCACAATAACCAGAATCCCTGTGAACCCTTGACTGGGGGTTAGGTCTGTAATGAAATCCATGGAAATAGATTCCCATGGCATGGATGGGATTGGGAGGGGTTGAAGCAAACCCTGTAGCTTCTGTGTGGAGTGTTTGTTCCTCATACATGAGACACATTGTGAGATGTAATTTTTTACTTGGGGAAACATTGTTGGTCACCAGTAGCTGATTCAAAGACGTAGTATAGTTTTCTTGATTCCTCTGTGACCACCTAGTGGGGAGTCATGTAACTCCTGTAGGACCTGATTCTGAATGGCTCCTGGAGGTACCACCAATCTATCAAGTCTGTAAAGGAAGCCCCTAGGAAAGAGTAGTTGGGGTTGGGTTTTGCAGAGTTTATTTTGGCAATTAGATCCTGGATGAGTGGGGGAGTCCTTCTGGGCATTTTTCACCTCCTCCTCCAAGGATGAGAGTGGTCAGGAGGCCCCAAGGACGGACATCAAGAACTGGTTGGTGTCTAGGACTGGTTGGGTGTTGAAATGGCTGTAGGACTGGTCTCTGTCATTGTGATCTTCTCGTCTGCTCAGGGCGTCTGGTGCGTTGTTGGTGTGCCCTGGGATGTAACTGATTTTGAAGTCATAGGAGGGCAAATCCAGAGCCCATCTGGCAAGTTGTTGGCAGATCTTCATCTTCTCTGTGAAGTATAAAAGATTACTGTGGTTGGTACAGACAATAACAGTGTGCTTGGCTCCTTCTAAGTATTGTCTCCAGTGTTCAAAAGCTTTAACTATGGCCATGAGTTCCTTTTTGTACACTTTGTAGTTTTTTTACAATCCAGCAGCTTCATAGAGAAGTATGCCACAGGGTGGTATACTCCAGGCTCCCCTTCCTGAAGCAAGACTGCGCCTAAGGCAAAGTCTGAAGCGTCAGTCTCCAAAAGAAATTGAAGCTTGGGGTCAGGTTGTCAGAGTACCAGGGCTGTTGTGAAGGCGGTTTTGAGGGTCTCAAATGATTTATGTGCCTCCTCTGTCCAAATGTAAGATACACTTTTGGCAGTCAAGGACGTGAGGGGTTCTGCTATCTTTGCAAAATTCTTAATGAACTTACGGCAAAAGTTAGCCAACCCCAGGAATCCTCTCAGTTTTGATTGGGTGTCTGGGATTTGCCATTGATTACTGCTGCAATTTTGGATGACACAATAGCAAAGCTGCCTTTCCGGATTGTGTACCCCAGGGACTCTACCTCTTGTTTGAGGAATTCACATTTCTCTCTTTTGCAGTATAGCTTGGACTGGCGTAAGCGTTCCAGGACTTTCTTCAGGTCACAGAGATGTGAGGCTTCATCCTTGGAGTACACTAGAATGTTGTCTAGGTAAATCACTACACAGACATCCAAGAGGTCAAAGAGGACCTCGTTCATCAGGGCTTGGAAGGCAGAGGATGCATTGCAGAGTCCAAAGGGCATGACCAGGTACTTGTAAAGGCCAAAGACTGTTATGACTGCTGTCTTCCACTTGTCTCCTTCCGCAATTTGGACCTGATTGTAGGCATTGTGGAGGCTGAGTTTGGAAAATATGTAGGCTCCTGTCAGGCAATCTGTTAATTTCTCTGCGGAGGGAACTGGGTAGTGATTTTTTACTGTGATGGTGTTGAGCAGACTGTAGTCTACACATGGGCGTAGTCCTCCATCCCCTTTCTTAACAAATAATATTGGTGAAGAGCAGGAGGATTGAGATTGTCTCATGTGTCCTTTGGCCATTAGGCCAGAGATGTATTCCTTTAATACCAGACCTTGTGCATGTGTGGTGGGATAAACCTTTCCCCATTTTGGGGTTTCACCAGGTAGAAGTTCAATCCTGAGGTCACTTGCTCTCTGCTTGGGGAGACCTTGCATTGGGACTTCTCTAAAGACGTCAGTGTACTCTTCTAACATCTCATCTAGGTGGGGAATCACTGATATGGGCATGACTGTGCTGGTGGGCGTGGAGTTGCTCCCAAGTGGTGCCGTGCTGGTCTGTCCCTGACTGGAGATATTGACCTGATGTGTGTCCCAATCAATGTTGCATCTGGCTTCCTGCCATCAAGGCATTCCTAGTATGGCGGGGAAGGCAAGGTTTTCCAAGGAGAAGTTTAGTTCAAACCTCATCCCCCAATTTCCACGGCAGTTTGTTTAATGACCTGGTACACTGGGGGGGTGCTCCCATCAGCCAGCTTGGCAGTTCCCCCTGGTATGGCCTGCTTGCCAAGACCTTTTACCAGGAGGTGATCAATGAAATTCCCCATAGATTCTGTGTCAAGTAGGGCAGTAGTGTGTATTTCTGGGTATTGGAAGCCAGGGCAATGGAGACTGTAGAATAGAGAGAAGTAGTTGCTTTATTACCTCCCTCCTCAGCTGCCATAAGGGGCTGGGGATTTGAGGGAGGTTTAAAAGGGTTGGGTTGGGTGGTGGAACAATTCATCACTGTGTGACCTGCAAGACCGCAGTACAGACAGAGACCTTGTGCCATGCGGCAGGCCTTCTCTTCATTGGATAGCATAAAGCCCCCCCAGGTCTGGGGATCACCCCAAGACGGGGGACTTTAACATCAGCAGGTGGTCCAGCAACCTCAAATTGAATGGAGTTGAGGTGGGTGGCCTTGGTGGGGAGGGTATTTTCATACCACACTCCCCAAGTTTAAATGTCTTGGATGACCTCATTGTAAGTCTCAGGAAGCTTATGGTTGACAAGGAACTCCTGGACTTGGGGTGAGAGTCCTGCGTAACACAAGTATCAGGCTTCATCACTATCCAGGTCAAGAGCCTCCTTGAGCTTCGAGAACTGTTTGGTGTATTGGGCAGTGGTAGACGTTCCTTGTCTCAGAGAGTACAGTTTCCAACGGGTATTGTTTAGATCCTCAGGGGAGCTGACTGAGTCCAACAACTTCTGAATGAAGGAGTTAAAGTCATGGCGTAACTCCAGCTCTTTTAGTACAATGGCAGAAAACCAGTCTTTCTGTTGACCAGTGAGTTGATTTGCCACATGAAGAACCTTTTGGACGTCAGTGGTAAAGCAGCTGGCTTAGCTTAGAACAAGGTGTGCAAGAAGGAGAGCAGGGTGAATATTGCTTGTTTCTCAGAGGAATGGATCATGGATTTAGAAAGTTGACTGAGGATAACATTCTGAACCTGCTGGGTACTGGTGGGTTGTATAGCCTCTCCTCTATATTGGAGAGCCTGAAAGCAGCAAAGACAAGTATAACAGACAAGTAGGAGGGAAATCAGGAATGTAAAGTACATCAAGGTAAGATATACAAACATGGTTGAGCCTGAGGCTGTTGGTGTAAGCTCCAGTGTGGTGCTATCATACTTTAAAGCCCCAGAATATGAGGGAGTATTTTAGCAAGGTAGGGTATCAAGTTGGCAACTTAGAATCCTGTGAGCGCCGTCACAATGGGGTAGACTGTCATCATCCATCTGAAGACCTTGGCGTTTACGTTAAATCTTCCAAAATTACCAGCAAAATAGGTAAGCAATAGTATACACAGGTGTATATAGCTACAAACTGGGTGGAGCAGGGCAACACCAGCGTGGGCCAGGAGTACCGCTTGGAGAAGTTAAGCTGAGCCAGCTCCTTGTAGTAATACTTGCCAGGTGGTTTGTTGAATGGCCCATGCTGGTGGTTATATTGGTGGCCCCCAATCCCTAGAAAGGCTGTGAGGACAGCTGAGAAGATTAGATGATTCATCTTCTGATCTTGGGGAAGGGCAGACAAAGCTTAGTGTCTTGTTTTTAACTTTCTTGTAGAGTAAAAGTTCTGATTGATTTATGTGATACTATTGAGGGGTAATTTCACTCAATGATAGCACAAACTGCCATCAAGTGAATTGGCTTTATTATATACTATCATCCTTGTGGAGGCATGAATAGAGTGAAACACTAGACAGGGAATCTCAAACACTTGGTGTTATCTGGAATTCCCTTTTGGGAGGGGAATTGGTAGTGGTGTGCAGGCAATGAATTGTTATCTCTGGGCTTGCATTGGCTTGGTGTATCATTGGATGCTTTTATGCATCCAATTTTATATTCTGCAGTCAATACAGGAATGGATGGGTTGAGCAGCTTGTCAGCCCCTCCCAAATTTGGTAAATTCCAAATTTGGGCAGCAGTTCCCCCTCCATTTGGGTTTGGGGAAATTGCCTTTTAAGGTTTCCCCTTTTGGCAATTTCCCCATTCAGCGGCCTGGGTGGGGGACTGGCTGGCGGTGTTGAGTGGGTGGGCAGGCAGGGACTGACTGGCTGGGGGCGGGCGCCTGGCAGTCGGGCGTGCGGCCTGCGGACAGGGTATAAAACCCGTCCAAATTAAAATTCTTACATTTAATTCTTGTTTTCTGGCCCAGCTTTTTGCGGCAGCTTCCTAAATAAGGGGGAACTGCTGTCATTTTTATTTTCTTTCTCACAATTAATTATAAACAAAATATTGTCCTGAACCACAGTGTTGTCAGGAATATTCCTGACAGCATTTCCTGCAAAAAACTAGGCCTGAGTTACCCCTGAAAACAGCAGGCTGGCCGCCCAAGACTGGATCCCTGACACTGAGCCCTGCCATGATTGGCCCCAAGAGCTTAACCTGGATGTTCCCCATCCTCACAGAGAAGGGTATCATCTCATGGGTAATTGCTACTCTACAGGAGTCAGCCACTTGTACTGCCTTGAAACTGCTTGGATCTTGGTTTTGTTGTTGAGAGTCAGCAAATGCCTGGTCAACCATAGTGTGATTGGGCCCAGTATCTACCAATAGTTTGTGGGTGTTCCCACAGAAACAGAAGAGATAGGTCAAGCAAGTTACTTTATTTGAAGAGTGGCTTGCTTGGAGTACAGGGCTGTTGCTGTGGACCTGGAATACATCAAGGGCTTCAACTTCATGCACATTGTAATCACAGGGTTTTTTTGCAAGGAGAGATTGAGAGTTAGGGTCAAGTGGGGTTGTAGAACCTCTTGTAACTACAGCCCCCAGGATTTTCCCTGATCCTTAATCTGTGCTAACTGGAGTTCCTCCTTGCAGGGCTGCTTAACCCCATTCTCCTGCTGGAAGGGCTGGTGGTAACCTACTTAATTGTGGGCACTGCCAGGTGCAGAACAAGGTTGGGGTGGTGTGTCATTAGATCTGAAGAAGCCCATTAAAGCCTGGTTATTGGCCTCCAAAATGGCCTTGTAACAGTCATTAATGAAGGTGCAGCAACCTACAGGAACTCACTTGCAGATATGGGGCTTAAGTCTATTAATTATCAAGATAAGAAGCATGGTACTCCCATCAGTCACAGCTTTTGGGGTGGCAACAAAAGCTTTCTGCCAGACAGCAAGATATTCAGGAACAGACCCAGTCTGTTTAATGGCCAGGAGGGGAGTTCCCACCACAATGGGGAAAAATTTTCACTGTAGCGGGACTTTGCAGCATCCCTGAACAATGCTCAAGCAAGTTCTATTTATTGACTGGCCCAGTTGGTGAACCAGACTGCAGCAGGCCCTGTAAGGCGGCCTGAAGCAGTGGCAATCCATATGGGCTCAGGTACTTGACAGATGCGGAGGCAGGTTTTGGTAGAGTGGAGCCAACTGACAATGTCAGCTCCTTTGACACCTCCTGCAAAGGATTCCAGTTGGAGGTTGAAATTGCGCTGGGAGAGGTCCAACTGGGGCAGAGTGACACTTGTGTTGTGCTGCCCAAGGCAGAGTTAATTATACACATTTGTAGGTACCAGTTGGTCTTGATAGATGACATACCTGTTGGGGATGTCCCTATCAGGAATTGACAGGAAGGTTTCTTGATGGGGAGTAGCATACAGCCTGTACTCTGTCCTTTCTTGGGGGATTTTTCTTTTAGGTAGGTTGTGGACCTACCACTGCTACCACTGTTGCAACTGAACTAATTAGAGTTCAGTATTTTATTGGGGAAGACAACAGTCCAATAAAAAGGACAGGAATGAGTAGAACAAGATCATGTTTATTATAGAATACTGTGATTAATATACTATATGGGGAAAGCCACCAAGCCACAAGGGGGTGACATGTTCCATGTAAGGTTTGGAGCCAGGGAATAACCTTTTTGGGGATCAGCAGGTCTAATTGGTAGTTCTCCTAATTAGTAGAAAGTGCCTGCAGTTTGACATTGCCATTGGATTGGTTCATGTTGTTAGACACTTCAAGGTGTGACCCATCAAGCCCCTCTGTGTATTATAAGATATGTTAGCAGGCAAGTCTGGAAGCTTGGTTGCAACAGTTGGATGAATTGTTTGTAAAAGGGATGTAATCTCTTACAACAAAATATCTCCAAGATTGTGGAAACCAGAGAGGACCACCAGGACTGCACTTACATCAACCTGATAGTTAAAAACTTATGTATAGGCCATCCTTGACTCTGGTGCTCCTGGCAACATCATCTCTTCTTGCCTGGTTAAAAAGCTGAAGGTAGCCCCTGACTTGGCTTATCATGAGTAATTTAGCACAGCTGGGCCATATAATACTATGGACAAGGGTGCCTACTCTCTCCCCCTTTGATATGGCAAGCTGATGATGACTGCACCAGTCATTGTCCTAGGAAATAATAGCTATGACATACTGATTGGAACTAGCTTTATGGTCCAATACAGCACAGTGATCAATCATGGCAATCACACATTTAGAAACCTGGGTTACTCTATCCCCATGTTCTATCACAGTACCTGACCTTATGATCTACTTTCAGGGCCCAGAAAGCCCTGGACAATCAACTGGCCATCCTAGAGGCAAGAACCCCCACAGCTTGGGAACCCCTACCAAGTATTCCCCAGAGCCAGAAAACCTATCTTTTGACTAACAAATAGCCCAGGATTTGAGAGGCACACAAGCCCCAAATCCCTGGCTTTGATTCTATTAACAAATTTTGGCCTCTCAACTATCAGGAAATAGCACATTGGGAGCATGATTGTTCAATTGCACAGTTGGGAACTCAATCACTTGCAGGATCTATAAATAACTGTGGCACCTTGGCATACTACAGTTCAAGAAAGGTTCATGTTATAGCAACCAATGAGCTCTCACCCCTTTGCCCAAATACGCAAATTACAGAGAAAATAGTAAGTTTAACTTCAAATAATGCCACCAGTGTCACAGTAGTGTCCTTTTTGCCTGAGATAGATCACCCAAAGAAGAAGAATGAGAACAGGAAAGCAGTAAAACCCTTGAAAGTATTGGATGATTTAAATCTAGTCATTAAAAAAATGGGTTAAAGCTGCACCTGTTGATGGTGAAGAAATTAATCTACATCTCCCTGAATTTTGCCCAAATAATTGTGTTGAAGTGTACAAGATATCACTACCCAGTGGTCTTGGCAGTTGACTGGCCAGTTGCCCAAAAATATCAAATTATGACGCCATTGACAATTTGGCAGAAGTCCCCAACCAAGAGGTGACAATATTTCCGGCCGGCCAATCAGATTCAAGTTTGTCCCTCCCAGTTGATTTATAGTCCCTCCCATTTCCCCTCTGAAAACTTGTTTTTAGATAGTTTTACCTACTCTCAATAAAGTCATTTCCCAATATATGAAAGCTACCCTGGGGTCAAAAATACCTCTTTCTCAGGCCATGGCAGCTGCTGTCTTGGCTTGGTTGAGAAAAGTCTCCACACAGGACCAGCAGGTTTTGTACCCCCTATCCCAAAATCATTTCTTTTCAGTGGTCCACTTAAATCCTGTTTTCTGTTTTGTTAATTGTTTTCATTTAGAGTTTCTTTTCTTTCCTTTGTAGATTTGTAGGTTTAAAGCTTCAGTGCACATCTTTGTTCTTAGTTCTGGTTTTAGTATGGGCAATTTATCCCCACAATTTTTATTTGAGCTCAGACCTAATTTACACAACTCTAAAAACCAGTTCTCAGGTGGCACAAAAGGCCACAGAATCTCCAGTAAGTATAAGTAGTGAGGGGGATGAAGCCCTCTTCACTGTTGACATCTTAATAAAGTAAGTTTATGCCCAGAAATTGTTATCTTATTGCAGGAATTGTCTATTTTTGCTCAAATTTAATTATTCTCTTTGCATCTATTTGTGAATCCACAACACAATACAGACTTGTCTACCCATACCCTCTGTCAATACTCCTTCTACCTCAGTCAGTCCTACCCACGCCCTAGACGTGGAGTATTACCACCCTCATCACCTGGATCTTCTGTCTAAAATGAAGGAGATTCCAGCTGTCCCCCCTGCCCAATGCGCCTCCCCCCAGGACTTCAGTAAGTTGGGGTTTGTCTACATCACAGTATTGGGTCTGGCCAACCAAGTTGTGCCCCATAATTGGAGTTGGCGCCCCCTAGCCACTGCTCTCAACTACCTGGTTCATATTGCGCTTTTTGTGTACATGGCCTTCCAGGCCCGGCCTGCCTCCCTTGTGGGAGTCTGGTCAGACTCTGGTATGGGCTGTGATAGTATGTCAACCATATCTAAACTAGTAACCCTGGGCCCCTATTCTTCTTTGATTATAGGGGCATCATGTATGCTTTTATTTTTACCTCAGCTTACTACCTAAGACAATATTTTGACCAAGAAACAAGAAAAGAACAAATGCCAAGAAGAAATTGTTGCCAAGTCATCCCAGGTCTAGACTGTGACTATATCCACCTTGAACCAGAATACTGCTGGCCCCACAACCTTTCCTGACCTTCCAAAATTGGACTTGGCTGGTTTCAGAAAAGGAATGATCATGATAAATGCCTTGTTCCATGCCCACCCTGAGAGCTTCAGAGACAACACCCATAAGGTTATGATGGTAGTTGCCCAACTGAAGGATGATGTCAGAGAAACCTTCCTGACCAGTCCTTAGGAAGACCCAGACCTCATACTCTCATATAATCAATTATTGGAAATAATAAACTCTGCAACTCCCCTGCTGGGGCCAAGATCCAAGTCTACATGGGTCTCATCTGCCTGACCCAAGGAAGGGACAATCTTGAGACCTATATACAACAGTTCCTACGCCTGGCAGAGGTAGCCAAGATTCCTGACATCATATCAGGTCTGCATTTCAGAAACAGTTTAAGCCCATACCACACCAGCCTAATAAGACACCATCAATGTGAACTCCCCAAAAGACAAGCTCCTGGCTATTGCCAGAGGTATATATTTCAGCCAACCACAAGGATACCACGCTGGCCAACCCCGGATCAACCAAACCCCTTGTGCAAGTAGGCCCTGTTTGAAAATGGCCCCAAAGAGTATCAACACCAATTCAGAAGTGGACTATGCTTCTATTGCCACCAGAGTGGCACTTATCCAGGGATTGCACTAGTTGCTCCAACAGAATACAAGGAGCCACCATTTCAGCAATAAACAACTCTTCCTAGTCTTATCCTATCACTGACACTACTTTATGTTACCATGACCATGAGGTGAACTCTGTAGCCCTCCTAGACAGTGGGGCAACCCTCAACTACATGGAACGTAGTCTAGCTGAGAAACTGGGTGTACCAATCCAGGGAAATCTAGACTGGTAACCTTGGATAACAAGATAACAGACCTGTCCCACAAATGCAAAGAGTCAGTCTCCCTGAAGCTAAATGGAAAACTCCTGCCCACCAGATTCCACGTCATTGAGAAGCTTCCCAAACCTGTAGTGATAGGCTTCAAATGGTGGGTTGACCACCAAGTGAACTTGGACTATAAGAACCATTGGGTGACTGTCACTAATGAGAGTCAAGCCTTAGAGGTTCCCTGTTTGAACCCTCAGAAGACCCCTGAGATAAACAACATCACCGTATAAACCTGCAAAGCTGAAATTCCAAAATGATTGAAGCCTTAGGAGTCTGTCTTATCAGAAGAAGAAGAAGCCTCCTTGCCTAAACACAGCCAAGTAAACTTTGCTATTGACCTCCTTCCAGAAACCTAACCTAAGCATGGAACTGTTTACAGTTGTAACATGAAGGAAAAAGCCGCCTTAAGAGAGTAATTGGACAAGATGTTGAAGAAGGGACATATACATGTCTCCAAATCTCCTTATTTATCCCCCTTACTGCTTGTTAAATGGAAGGGCGGCAACCTACGTCCTTGTGTCAATTACCAGGACCTAAACAGCATCACTGTGAAAACAGATACCCTGTAACCAATTCCAAAGACTTCTCAGACTATCTTTAGGAGCCAGCGTCTTCTCAAAGGTTGATTTGAGGGATGCCTTCAACCAGATCTGGATCAGGCCTGGCAACAAATGGAAGACTGCTCTCAAGACTAGGCAAGGTCTTTTTGAATACTTGGTTATGATGTTTGGGCTGTGCAACACGCCCAGCACTTTTCAAACTATGGTGGACATGGTCTTGGGAGAACTTGAAGATCAGTGCTGTGTAGCCTACTTAGATGACATCCTTATCTACAGTTGCATCCCCAAAGAACATGTCAAACACCTTCAAACTATTCTACAATACTTCAAGGAACGCAGGATCTTTGTTAAACTCCAGAAATGTGAGTTCTTTCAAGAGGAAATAGAGTTCTTGGGCTACAATGTACTTAAAGGAGGTTTTGTAATGACACGCAACAAAATAGAGGCTGTGACATCATGGCCTGAACCTAAGAACTGCAAGGAGGTCAGAAGTGTCAGGGCTCAGAATGGGCTTGACAAAACCCTATGTTACATAGGTTCAACACCTGAAATTGAGCAATTGCGCAACTGATCAATTGGGTTGTCAATTACGCAGATTTACCCAAAGGAAACTTTAATTCAAAGTGGGGAATTAAACCCAGGTCAAAGTCAAGCCTAGGGGCAATTGGAAACCGTCCTAAAGCCATTCAAAAAAGATTTTAATTGGCCCACCCCCTCTGAAACCCAGAATTGGGGGCTTGGGTTGCCAAATGGCCCAAAATTCCCCTACCAGCTTCCCCAGGGCAAAAATAATGAAAGGATCCATCTAACTGACAAATAAGGAGTCATCAATGGGGCCCAGCTTGAGATTAACCCATTGACAACCAATAAGAAGTTGCCAGTAAGTCCAATGACAGTTTCCCAGCAGGATATAGCTGGGAACACTGGCATCCCCTTTCTTTGTTGACATCTTCATATAATAAACTTTGTTGGTTAATGTACACTGAGCATTTATACTTTGCAGGGGTTTATTACATTATTACAAATTTTATACTGCTGGTACTTTCAAAAGAGAGTACCTCTAGTACCAACGCCTGCGGTGGGAAACAGAGCAACTTCTAGCTGCGTCCAACCAACCACCATCAGCCTTTACCCCATCTCCTAGAGTGCTGGACCAAGAATTAATTCCTGCTCCTGCACCGCACCCCTCCTTTACTGGTGTTCCTCTGCTCCAACAACTTGCTCAGCCAAGCCTGACCATGAGCGCCGCCACAAGATAACTTCCTCTCATTCCTTCTGCTTCATCAAATGACTACAGTAAGCTTGGATTCGCCTATTTGACCATGCTGGGGCTCACTGAGCAAGTAATACCCCACATGGGAGTGTGGCATCCTTGGGCTACTGCTGCCAATTATGTGATGCAGATGGCCCCTGTTATCTACTGAGCCTTCCAGGATCAACCCTTCCCCTTGACCAAAGGTTCCCCTGGGAGTCACCCAGGTCATGACAGTATGTCAACCTTATCCAAACTTGTAAGTCTGAGCCCCTATATTCAATTGATAATAGGGGCACTTTGTATTTTTGTTTTTATGATTGCAGCTTACTACACCTACCATTTTTGCACCTGATGCACAATTACTCACAATGAACCTAAACCTGAATCCCACCCAAGTACTGCACAAGTACAGAATGTCAACATATCTACCTCAAACCAGAACGCCTACGCACCCCCCAGTTTCCCTGACCTACCCAAGATGGACCTAGCCAGCTTCAAGAAAGGCATGGTCATAATTAACGCCCTGTTCAGGGCCCACCCTGAGAACTATTGTGACAACGCTCAAAAGGTGGTGATGGTGGCAGCACAGTTGAAAGATGACCCAGAGAGGTTTTCCTCAACTTGCTGGAGGAGGACCCTGACTTAATCTTGTTGTATGAGGCCTTCCTGGAATGTATGAATAGCGCCACCACCCCTGCAGGAGCAAAAGTACAAGCATATATGGGCCTTCTTTGCCTGAGCCAAGGTAGAGATGACCTGGAAGCTTACATCCAGAGATTCTTGAGACTTGCTGCAGCTGCTGAAGTACCTGACAACATCTCTGGCCTGCACTTCAGAAATGGCCTGAATAATCACCACACCAACCTGATGCGCCATCACCGCTGTGACCTTCCCAAGGACAAACTCCTAGCTATTGCCCACAGGATGGATTTCAGCCAGCCCTAACAGTATGGGCCCCCTAGAAACTACCAGCCACAAGGAAACCAAACTGCTGTACGCCCTCACCTGAACATGGTCCCGGAAGAATACCAGCACCATGTATGAGCAGGCTTATGTTTCTACTGCCATCAAAATGGCCACCTATCCAGAGACTACCCTACAGAAGCGCCACTGCCCAGAACCCCACTATTTCTGCAATAAACAGCTCTTCTCAGTCTTACCCTATTATCCAAGCCACCTTGTTGTATTCAGGCCAGGAGTTGAAGATACCGGCTTTCATGGACAGTGGAGCCACCCACAATTATATTGAAGAAGGCTTAGCTGAAAAATTGGGACTATAATTGGAAGATAAACCCACCCTGGTCACCCTAGGAAAAAATTCTACTGACACCTCCTTTGAGAGTAAAGGAAGTGTTATTATGAAGCTGGGTCTTGCTCAGATCAAGGTCAAATTCTTGGTAATGGACAAGTTGCCCCAACCTGTGGTGTTGGGGTTTGATTGGTGGGTAGAGCATGAGATTAATATTGACTATACCAGCCAACAGGTGCAATTTGTACATGCAGGTACAACCTGGAAACTACCCTATGTGACCAACCAAACATCACCCCTATTGAACAGCATGGTGGTGGCGCCTTGCAAAGGAGAAATACCGGCCTGCTTAGAGAGATAGAAATCAGTGTTCTCTGAGACTATGGCCACAGCTCTCCCCAAGCACACCAGGTTTGACCACGCTATTGACTTGATCCCTGGAACCCAGCCCAAACATGGCCCTGTATATGGGTGCAACATGAAAGAGCAGGGGGCTCTCAGTGATTACCTAGACACCATGTTGAATAAAGGCTACATCTGCGTACCCAAATCCCCTTGTTTATCTCCCCTGCTGTTTGTCAAGAAAAAGGGTGGAGAATTGAGGCCTTGTGTAAACAACCACAATCTCAACAAGATTACCGTAAAGAACCGCTATCCTGTTCCAAACGCTGAAGACCTTTCAAATCAGCTCTCTGGAACAAACATCTTTTCCAAAGTTGAATTAAGGGACCCCTTCAATCAGATATGTATCAAGCCAGGAGACAAATGGAAAACGGCTTTCAAAACAAGACAAGGGCTATTTGAATACTTGGTTATGCCATTTGGCCTCTGCAATGCTCCCAGCACCTTCCAAACCATGGTAGACGTAGTGCTTGGTGATCTCAAGGACCAGTGCTGTGTAGCCTACCTAGACAACATCCTCATCTATAGCCAAACTCCCAAGGAACACACAAAATACCTAAAAATGGTAATGCAGAGACTCCAGGATCATGAATTATTTGTAAAGCTACCCAAGTGTGAATTCTTTCAAGACAAAGTAGAATTCCTTGGCTACCATGTCTTGAAAGGAGGTTTTGCCATGTCACCAGACAAAATTGAGGCTGTCACATCATGGCCAGAGCCCACTAACTGTAAGAAAGTACGGAGCTTCTTGGGTCTGGCAAACTTTTGAAGAGAATTTGTCCAAATTTTTTCTTTCATCTGCCTTCCTTTGACCCGCCTAACCTCTGAAAAGCACGCCTTTGTGTGGGACAATACAGCACGCACAGCCTTCAATACACTCAAGGAAGCCTTTGTTTCTGCATCAGTCCTTGCTATGCCCAACTACACTAAACCCTTTGTAGTAGAAACTGATGCCTCAGACTTTGCCTTGGGGGGTTTTGCTTCAGGAGGGGCATGATAGTAAGCTTCACCCTGTAGCTTACTACTCCAGGAAGCTCACTGCACCAGAACTGAACTACCCAATATATGACAAAGAGATACTGGCAATTATCCAATCCCTGAAACATTGGAGAAGATACCTTTGTGACGCTGCCCATCCAGTGAAAATCATGACAGACCACAAGAATCTGACTTACTTCTTCAAACCACAACAACTAAACCAACGTCAGGCCAGATGGGCACTATTCCTAGCCAACTACAATCTGAAGATCAATTACAAACCTGGGAAGATAAACATTGTACCTGATGCCTTGAGTCAAAGAGCTGATTTCTTCCCTAGTTCCAAAGAAATAGAGGAGTTCAACACCCAATCACTATTATCTCCACACATGCTGGAACCCATGCTCTTATTCCTAGGCCTGGCTAGTAGACAAGAAGAAATCCAACATGCTCAGACCCTAGACAAGCATTGTATTACCGTCATAAAAGACTTAGCTGAGAACATTGACAGCAAATATTACAGAGCAGGTTATTCACTACACGGAAGATTCCTAAAACTAAATGGACAAACCTACATACCTGAAGATTCACTGATATTGGAGATTCTGAAGGAGTACCACAACTCCCCCATGGCTGGACACCCAGGCTGCACCAAGACCTTAAAGGGTATCCAAAGAGCGTACATTTGGCCAAGAATTAAGCTGGAGATAGAGACATATATTAATGGTTATGAAACATCTGGCCGCTCTAAACCCAAGCAATGAAAACCTGAAGGTTTGCTCCAACCCCTCCAAATTGCAGTAGGCTCTTAAAAGTCAGTATCTATGGCTTATATTGTGGAGCTATTTAATTCAAAAGGATTCAATGACATCCTTGTAATTGTTGATTGTTTCACCAAAATGGCTCACTTCATTTCAATAACAACCAAAGTAATCACAAAGAAAACTACCAACCTGTTCTGGAACTAAGTATTCATGAACCACAGAATCCCACAAAAAATGGTCTCAGAAAGAGGCCCATAATTCACCTCCAAGTTTTGGACTGAAATCCTAAAGTACTTGGTAATAAAAAGGTTGTTGTCTACTGCCTATCATCCCCAGAGCAACAGAAAGACCAAGAGAGTAAACCAGGTCCTCAAACAATACCTATGATGCTATGTTAACTCAGAACAGAATTATTGGGTAACACACCTACCAATGGCTTAGTTTGCATACAACAACCAAGACCACAGCTCCACTGGTATGTCCCCCTTCAAAGCCAAATACAGATGCAACCCCACATGAGATGTCCCCCACAGAGGAAGCCAACAACTCAGAAAGACAAGACTGGGTCAGCAACATCCATGTGTGCCAAGAAGAATGTGCCCAGAACCTGAGAAGAGCAGTACAAGTATACAAGGACTTTTTCAACAAGAAACAAAGCCTTGGCCCCCAATCAAAGTAGAAGACCTTGTGTACCTCAGCGCAAAGAATCTCAAGACTACTGCCCCTTGCGCTAGCTTGAGCCCCCCAAAAAAGGTCCTTACAAAGTCTTACAATGCATTGATACTATAGCCTACCAACTGGAACTGCCCCTGGATGGAAGATTTACAACATATTCCACAGCTCCCTGTTATCAAAGAAAAAAGGACCTTCTCTCCTGCACCAGATAGTGAGAACATCTCCCCCACCCATCAAAGTAGAAAGCTTCACGGAACACAAGGTAAAAGCCATCCTGGGACACAAACTCCAATACCAAAAACCCCATTTCCTGGCCAAATGGAAAGGGTACCCAATGAAGAGAATACTTGGGAACCAGAATCTAACCTTGAGAATGATGCTACTCTGTTGAAGGAATACAAATCTTGGAATAAAGAGTTGTTCTCTGTAAGCTCTATTATGGTAGGGGATGATGTCAGGGCCCAGAAAGCCCTGGAAAATCAGCTGGCTTTCCTAGAGGCAAAAACCCCCACAGCTTGGAGACCCCTACCAATTATTCTCCAGATCAAGAAAGCCCCCTTTTGACTAACAAATGACCTGGGAGTTGAGAGGCACACAAGCCTCAAATCCCTGGCTTCAATTCCATTATCAAATTTGGGCCTCTCAACTATCAGGAAATGGTGCATTGGGAGCGTGATTGTTCAATTGCGCAATTGGGAACTCAATCACTTGTGGGATCTATAAATAACTGTGGCACCTTGGCATACTACAGTTCAAGAAAGGTTCATGTTATACCAACTAATGAGCACCCACCCCCTGGTCCAAGTATGCAAATTCTAGTGAAAATTGTAAGTTTAACTGCAATTGATGCCATCAGTTCTCTGGTGGCACTAAAAGCCTCAAAATTACCAGTAAGTATAAATTGTGAGGAGGAAAAGCCCTCCTCACTGTTGACATATTAAATAAACGGCTTTATGATCAGGATTCCTTATTTTATTTCAAGATATATCTACTTTTGTACTAATATAACTATTCTGTTTGCATTTTTTTGTATCTCCACTACACTTTACAACCTCAAACACCTGCTCCTCCTGGCCACCAAGAGTGATCATTTTGCCCTTCATGCTGAAGATTTCTCTTACTCCCCCCTGCCAACTGTGCCTCCTGCACAGGACTTCATTAAGTTGGGTTTTGTCTATATCACAGTATTAGGGCTGGCCAACCAGGTTGTGCCCCATACTGGGAGTTGGTGTTTCCTAGCTGCTGCAGTCAACTATCTGGTCAGATTTGTGCCTATTGTGTACTTGGCCTTCCAGACCCGGCCTGCCTCCCTTATGAGAGCCCAGCCAGACTCTGGTATGGGCCATGCCAGTTGTTCTGGGCCTGATCCTCCTGCAATTTCAGGATACCACGTCCCAGGGGAAGTTTCACAAGTGACAAACTCCTATTTACCATGCTTACTGGAAAACCTCAACTACAGGATATGAACCCTGACACCCTGCGGGCTGGAGCCTGCAGGAACAGCTGCCTGCAGATTCTAGGGCAGGAACCAGAACAAGATTTGACTTCAGAAAATCCTTTAAAGCTTTATGAGTCAAAATCACCTACATCAACACTCCCTAAGTTAAAGGGTCCTGTTAACCCAGCAAATCAGTGGGCAGGCCTAGCCATAGAACCTAAAAAAAACTTGGGCCACCACAGAAGGGGAAACAAAGAAACTTCCTATAGAACACAGGCTGCCCAGAGATGATCAACCCCACAACCCAACAAGGGAATTTAAGTATTCTCAGTTCAAACCAGCCAATGAATTAACTCCCGCAAAGGATGCCACCAAGGACTGGAAAAACCTGGTAGAAAGCAGCATCTGGGCCAAAGAAATTTGTAAAAGTTTACCCATGGCAGATGGGTATATTATACCCTGGACTGCCAGGAAGTTGGCCATTGCCATTGTTACAATAAAGTGACATGAACCTTTGGTTCAACCAGGTTATTCCATACTTGATTTTAGTTCTATTTCATTTGCAGTCCACCTCCTGCAGTTCTGTACCTTCTGCTTACCTAACCCAAGAAACCACAGACTAGCTGCCCAAACTCTATCATCTACCAGGAGCTCCCTTTGGCCCAGTACATTTCACTGAATACCCACCCAACCTGGCATATTTGAAGTTTACCCTAGAGTAAATTCTAATCTACAACCCAGAGGCTAGAGCTAGAGAGACATATACCATCTACAGAGAAGGCACCAAATTCACCATACCTCCTCTGCTATTCCGCAACAAATATAACTACCTGCCCGCATATTTGGTTCCAATGACACCGCCTCTCACCCCACAGTCCAACTGCCTGCAAGAATCTGTTGCTGCCAATGAATCCACCTGCACTCAGATATTTGGAGTGATGTACATCACTCTTATAGGATTGATAGATTCTATGGTACCTTTCAGCAAACCTTGGGCTCTCCTGGGCAAGCTGTTATCTTATATTGTAAAGCTGGCCCCAATCTTGTGGTGGGCCCTCCCTGCCGGGCCCGCAGGCTGTCCACCCGCAAGTTCCCAGGAAACCCCCATAGGCTGGATCCCTGACAGGAAGGCCTGTTAGCCTTGGCTGCCAACTTGCTCTGTTGAGAGAAGGGTAGATCCCATCATAGGAGGGGTGATAGCTTGATGAGATAAGATGCTGATTGGCCAACTAAAGCCCAATGTCCAGCGGCTGGAACCATAGTGTTGACTAACCCAGCCAAGGTAATGTAGGCAATGCCTGCATATTGGTTGGCTGTGGGAGGATTCAGTCCTGGGGTTGGTTGTAGGAAGTCAGGCTTGGGTGTCAGGGGTGCTTTCATACCTGTCTTGTAGGCAGGCAAATATTTGTACTTCACACAGATTCTGGAGGCTGGTTGCTCACACCAAGTATCTTTGTGAAAGGCTGTTTGTGGGATTATCTGCTGGGCCAGGTGGTCTGCATGGGGGTTTTCCTCTTGGTAAGCTCCCTGTACTCTGGTTTAAGAAGATAGTCAGATAAATGCAGTGGACCAAAGGGAGCACCAGGAGGACAATAAAATGAGGGCCAGGTTTTGGGGGCTTCCTCAGGAATGTGGGCTGTCAGCCCAAGATTTTCTGTTGGAACAGTAGTAAAATGGAAAACAACCAAGACAAAATAAGGAATAAATTAGTAGAACATAGGTCTCATAATCTTATTTTTTATTTCAAAATGACAATACCAATTTTCAAGACTTCATGGAGTTTAAATACCATTTCAAATTCTAAGTTCAGAATCTAGCCCATCACTTGATTGCTAAGTTTCTCAGTTTATTCCGGCCTGAGAGCTCTAGTCTCATCCTAGATCCTTTGGCCTGTCATTTCTTCTGCTGGAATGACCTCTATCTGACGGCCCAACAATAATATCCTCACGGCCTTATCATTGTCTCTGATGTTCCTTTTATTGTGTACCAAATGACCCTCAAAAACTCCAAGCTGGGTCAACCCTGGTAACATGGTCTGAACAGCTCTAGGAGTCACTTCAGGGTCACCAGAAGCCCAGAGATCACGTGGCCTGGTGGCCTGGTTTTCTAACCTATCATCTGAGTTCCCTTGAGACTTTAACTTATCAAGCTGAGCAGTAAATCCCTCCCCAGATGACCCATCAGTCAATGTAGGAGTGACAGGATGTTGATTAAGTGCTTTTAGCAATCTAGACTGGCCCAGATTAATTACTGTCCTATGGTGTTCTTCCATACTTTGCAGATATGTAACCTGATGGACCTGAAAACTTTGCTGATTATCCAGATTTGAATCACAACTTATTCCAGCTCTTTCATTGGCTAACTGCAAAAAAACACAGACAGACGGCCCCAGGGTCTACAAGATCCTCATAACCATCAGAATCAGGTCCCAAGTTTGATTCTTCTAATTGGAGTTTACTACTTATTTTGGGAGAAATGTCATTCATGACATGAAACTTGAGGAAAAACTTGTTGTACTTGGAGTTGGACCCAAACTTCACCTTCAGGTACTTATGCCAAACCTCCAGGCTAGAGGTGGTCTTCATTTCCCCTTAAGACAGGGGCTCTGATAGCTCTATGGTGCAGTGGCACCTCTTTTTCCTCTGTGGGCAGTCACCTTTTTTCTACCCATTGGCGCACAAAGTAATCAAGGTAGCCTTTGAAAATGGTGGAGTGCTTCTTCATGTAAGCCCTTGTGAGTGTGTCAATATGGGTTGGGTAAACATGGTGATGCACCTCACCTTGTTGTATGGTGAGGGTAGTGCTGTACCAGTCAATATGGGGTTTGGTCTTTCTCATCCAGTCCAAACCAAGTATAACATCATACTCAGGGATTGGTATGATAGGGCTACTGAGTGTGGTTTGTATTACTCCAATTTTGGCGCAGAAAGGCTTTGCTCCTTTGGTAACTGGTGTGCTTCTGCTATCTGCCATGACAACCCTCTTGATGTTGCTTTGGACTGTGGGTAGTTTCATGAGGTTGGCAAACTTCTTGTCAACAAGAGATTGATTTGCTCCAGTGTTGAATAGTGCTGTGCCCTGATATCTTCAAAAATAGAAAGAATAAGTGAGGATTTTATTTCCTGGTTGGGCAGCAAACAGTAGAGGATTGCTGGAGGGCACTTGGATAATGGTAATTGAATTCATGCCCTGGGCCCTGTATGAGTCTTGTAAATTGGGGGAGGGCGGCTTGCCTAAGCACTCCCCTGAGATTTTCCCTCCTTGTTGGTATCTTCAGTGCTTTCCTGGTTGGCTTAGGCAGTACAATTCCCGTTTTGAGGATGGGTGTTGTTGGCTCAATTATTTTGCTTGTTAGGTCAAGGAACCTTTCTTGTTGTATGACTTGCCTTTTGTTTATTTTTTGCATGTAGGTAATCAGATTTTTAAGCTGTTTTATCAGGATACCAAGAGTACTGTGGGGATCCAGTAGCTGAGGAAGGAGTCAAAGCAGGTACTGGCATGGCCCACTAGATGATGGGACCTAACTTTCCCAGGTAGGAAAGGGCCTTCCCAACCACAGCCCAAGGCCTGGCTGCTGGCAAGGCAGAGTCAATCAATCTTGTGAGCGCCAGGTAAAGCACCCCCAGGAATTGACTGTTCTGGCCAGTGGCGTCAGAGGTGGGTGGGGTAGAGATAGTTAGTTTGGGTGTCAGGGGTGGCTCCATGGGGACCAGGTAGGCATCAGGATTGTTGTACTTCCCGTTGAAGATCAAATGGTAGATGGTGATTGCTTTGCCGTCACAGACAATTTGATAGGGTTCCTTGGGTGCGTTTGGGCAGGTGTACCACTGCAATTCTTCCAAGGTCCAGGGTTTGTGGTCAGGATTTGGGGGTACTCAGTGAAATGCACAGGGCCAAATGGAGCGTTGGGCGGACAGTAGTAGTCAAAGGCTTTGGTTTTGTCAACTGGAGTCTGGCTATTGATTCCTGAGGATGGGTGCTGGTGCTTTGGTAGTTTCAGATGGAAGAGTATTAAAAATATATAAGGAATCAGGTGGGTGAACTAAAATTTCATAACAACTTTATTTGGTAAGGATGGCAATACAGAAATTTTCAGGCGCTTATGACTTATATATTTACTCACATGCAAGTGCCTCTGGGCATTCTTCTGGTGCTATCTGTGTGGCAAGGCTTGACATCTCAGGTTCTGCTGTTTGGTTGGCTGCTTCATGGTCATTTTTGGGGTTTTCAGGAACAGTTGATTGCTTTTTGGTGGTCCATCTTGGCTTGGCTGACCATTGGTTCTAGCAGGTTTGGCTTCTGGGGTTATGGGGTTTTCCCCAATTTGATCACCTTTTTTGGGCTGGCTTGACAGGCTTTCCTGAGGCCAAGGAACTTGATTAAAAAAGGGGTCCCCGATTGGGGACCCCAAATTACTTAATGAAGGGTGGGCTTGAACTGGGTTTACTGGGCAGCTAAAAATAGCCTGCCCAGGCCCAGCCAAACCCACCAATGCTTGAGTGTAACTTTTAGGGCCCATAATGGGCCCTGCAGCTATCACCAGGGCAAAAAGGTTCCCACACCTGGATTTGCTTTGAAAAGCAAAAATTCAGCTGCAGGAAAATCTCCCCTGCCCACTAGCCCCACCTGGTGGCTAGGAGCGGGTTCAATTCCCGCCCCAGTCATCAAAATTGTTACTTTTGTAACATGTGTGCTTTTCCTCTAGGAATCATGTTTGAGGTTCTTGCAGCAGGTCATGTCAAGCTGGCGTCTAATGTGTGTGGGGAGGTCATTGTAGAAGTTCAACTGTGGTCTGGGCTCGTCAAAGTTGATGGTGTTGGGAGCTTAGTCACATAGGTCTTTGTACGCTGCAATGTACTCCTCAATTGTTCCTATCATTTTGAACGCTCTGAGTTTGGTCATGATCATCACATCAGAGTCCTTTATGGAGAACCTTTTGAGAAATGTGGCCTTGAACATATCCCAGTTCTCTTTCTGGTTGGGGTGTTGGTCTAGCCATTCACTTACAAAACATGAGGCATTTCCTGTGATACAAAGGGCAATTTTTCTGGCCCAGAGTCTCTGGGGGTAGTCTACTTGTGTAAATTTGCTTTGTGTGCTGTTGATACAGAGGGTGACGTTTTCCCAGCGTAATCCTGCAAACGTCCCAATTTCTGCTGAGCGTAGGCGTTGAAAAACAATACTGGGTATCACAGGCACCTGTGGGCTGAAGAGGTTGGAGGCAGGTTCAGGAGTCTATGAGTGTGGAGAAGGTTGTACTGTTTGGTGGGGAAAAGGATGTTGTTGAAGATGGTGAAACTGGTAGGGACATCCTGTCTGTCTTTGTAGTCTCTCCAGCCTGCAGGGAGGGCCATTTGCTGGACCTTTTTCTTGGGAGGAATTTTTTCTTATATTTGTATAGGTGTGAATAACCTATCTGTGCTACCACTGTCAAGTATATACTTCTTGGAAGAGTAATAAACAAGATAAAGGGGAAAATTAAATAGAGAATAGTGCTTTATTAGATATGAATATAGGATAATATATAGTATCATAGAAAACCACATACTGTCCATGTATGTCAAGGAGGTCATGGGGCTTATCTTAGTAATGTTCCTCATAGATTATGAGGCTTATTCAAGTTGTGTTCCTTTTAGGATCTGGATTGTTTGATCCTGTAATAGATGGTCAAATGATATTAGTGCCACTGACTTAATGATTAGTTGGTGAGTTCCTTGGTGAGTCATTCAGTGAACTACTCAGGGCATTAATTTCCCAAGAGGTATTAATTAAAGATGTTTCAACACAGTATAAAACTTGGGTGAATTTGAGTCAGCAAGCTCAAGGAGTGCTTGGGAATGGTTCCAGGAGGCTTGAACGTCAAGCAGAGCAAAAGCAGGTTTAAGTTCAAACAAAAATAATGAAAGTATGAAGTAAAAAAGTTATTTTATAAGCAACTAACTTAAAATTCAAGCTCAAGCTATAAGTTTGAAAGTGTAAGTATTTAAAACAACTACTATACATTCACGCTTCTCCTGAAGGTTTCAAGAAAGCAGCCAGGTTTGAACGGGACTGAGGATAGGTAAGGATTATTAGAAAACTGACTAACACTTTTAGGGACTTTAAGGAAACTCAAAACAGAGTTTCAAAAATCAATAAAATTCAAAGTAGTGTGTAACAAACTCTAAGTTTATTATAATAAGAGAATAAACAAGCAGAAGACTAAAAGTCCCCTTTCCTGACTTAAGAGAATGGCTACAGTTTGGGTGATCACCTGATCACTTGACTTGATCTGATCTGATTGGCCAAGAGAGAAATTTTGCTGACCAAAGCCAGGAAGGCTGGAGGGTTTTATACTAATTTCCAAACTTACATCTGATTGGCTGGAATTTATCTTAGACTTTTGTGAATCAGTTGACTTTGTGAACATTGATATGGAATTGCTTGATTGGTTATCTCTGATTAACTTTAAAAGCAGGCCACACCATGCCAATAGATAGTCCAAATTAGTCAGTGTTTCTTACCAAGGAAAGCAACAAAAGCCAGAGGGTCTGCAGGGTAAGATAACTCAAATCTTTAATCCACAATATGGGCTAAATCCTCTAAAGAATTGAGTGGTTTAGCTGGCATTTGGGAGCTTTTCTTAGTGTGGTGAGGAAAAAAAGTGCGGTCCAAAGCCAAAGGGGGTAGTGAATTTACAGTTGCCATAGTTTTTAAAACTACTGTGCTCAGGTATTTTTCTTGTCTTAACCATACTGTGAGAGAGGGGCTAAACTAATGTTTGACTCCCATCCTGGGGAAGAGTCCACCAGGAAACCATCCAGTGCTAGACTGGTATGGCCGCTCAAAGAGGCGTCCAAAGAGAGGACACAGCAGATATTCAGGGGAGGTAGGAATCCAAACTCATCAGGATTATCCTGCCAAGCAACCATGAAGTGCTCTTGGGAGCAAGCTCTTGGATATCTAAATCTTCTTCTTGAACCTCAGGGTTTAGGTCCACAGAGAGGGGAGGCATCAGAGGATCCAGGCTTGGGGGGTCAAGAGGACTGGGTCAAGAGCAGATAGTTCAAGGCTGTCACAGGTGAGACTTCTTAATAGATTCTCACTGGTATCAAGGATATCCTGAGTGCGCCCAGGAATCTTATCAAAAATTTGCATGAGTTGAGTGAGGTTGCTGCCCACATGATGAAAATAATAGGAAATAAAGCTCCAAAGATCTGAAGAGGTGGTCCATATAATCACAAAAAGTAGGTACCAGGGTGAAGGCCACAAACTTGATTATGGAGACCAGCCTTTTTTATTTTCAAAAGGAAATCCAGATAATTGGGGTGGTTTTCCAGAAGATAAACAAGTTAAAACTGATTACTAGGCTGAACAAGGAATCTCCTGAAATACTAGTATCTAATAGAGATGACAGTCACAAGCTACAGGTTTTGAAAGAGGGCAAGGAGCGCCTCTTAAATTACATAGGTAAACAGAGATGGCAACAAAAAAAGGGAAGCAAAATCAAACTTAAAATAGGTAAATATATAGATTATATCATTGAATTTAAAGTTCAAGTTGGTTACACAAAAGTAAGAGCAATAATATTTAGCTTGGACTCTAACAATAACTCTAAGATCTTTGTAAAGGATGCCAGGGGCCAGGAGGCAAGGAATAAGGTAAGATAAAGCCAAAACTTCTACTAACTACAACAGGATAAAAAGGCCAATGGAAAAAAGACCCAAGTTCCCAAGATTTGAGTATAAAGCTAAACCTTTACTTGTTAAGATGAGCAAGCAGGGTACTGAAAGTCCCCTGTCTTGCTTTGAGGGAGAACTCAGAATTCAAGGTCACCTTACCCAGAGTGCAGATTTGATTGGCTACAGGATTCTTTTGTAAACTTGAATCCAGTGACTTGGAGGGCTTTATAATAGTTTCCTATTTCAACTATGGTTGACTGGCATCAATGGATGGTTCAAGGCAGAATTTGATCCAGTTGGATTGGAATTTTTTGATTTAACAAAAGCACAACCTGATTGATTGCACTTAATTTGTTTTAAATGTGAACAAGCCCAAGCCAATAAAAAGTCTAAATAAATCAGAGATTCCTCCCAGGTGATAACATAAATCTGATTGTTAGTGGTTGTCACCTGAGAAGGATACACCAGGGCAAATTCTCATTAATTGTGTGGGCTAAATCCCCAAGAGAATTAAGAGGTTTAGCTTGAATCAAAGCAGATTTTTTGGTGCACCAAGGGAAAATAGTTCTATACAGGGCCAAAGGGGGGAGTGACTTTACACATAATTTCTGTTCAAAAAAAATTATAACCCCAATTTTTATAATCTAAGTAAGCTAGAGAGAGATGTGCTGTCTCATATTCATTTTATGTGCTTTAATACTATTAAAGAAGTGCAGTAGTTTTAAAAGCTATGGCAACAACCAAAAATACTTCAGATTTAAACAAAATGATTTCAGATTTGAATGAAATCCAAGTTGCGCAAGATTCAGATTTAATTAATTTATAAAATTTCAGTTAAAAATGAACTATCAAAAAAAAACCAAAATTCCACTAGCCCATCATACAAAATTATATCAAATATCAAGTGGTGTAGTTCAAACCACAAACTAAATTGACTGACAAAATAAGTCAAATGAATGGATGCTGTTCTGAAGTATATTATAATCCAATCAAGATTCATACAAGGCACCAACAGAAGGACTAAAATGAGACAAAATTTGAGCAATCTAGAAACAAGATTCCACAAGCACAAAACAAAATGAACTCACACAAGATGTGAAGTATGAGCAGTCTAAAATAGAAAAATAGCAGTTTAACAGCCAGTCAACAGCTATACAATTTAGGGACATAGGCATTTTATTCATTTTTTATGGCCTCAGATTTGTATGGAATGGTTTTGAGAACCTTTCAAATATGGACTCAAGATTATAATAAAAATAAATCATTAAATTTTAAAATTTCTACTTTTAGTTATTTTATCCTAGCTTTATTTAATATGGTTTTTACTAGCAATATCTTTGACAGCGCCAGCAGCCAAGCCAACAGCAGCCAAGCCAGCTTCAATGGAGGCAAGGCTCAGAACATGGAGGCACCTGTTTACACCCAAGCCTTTGAGGCGGGTAACAAGGAAGCTGACCTGTTACTGACCCCCAACCCATATGGCTATGACTTGTTTGAGAGTCACTTAGCGTCTAGCTCTGCCCCTGATTCTGCTCCTGTACCCCCCACACAATCTGCCTGTCAACTAACCAATCAGGATGATAACCTTGATTTGGAACAACTTCCCTCTACTAGCCAACCTGCCCCCTACAGCCAATCAGCCTTCAGTTCCTGTGGCCCAGCGCCCCAAACAACAAATCATCAGCGCCCAAATTCTCCAGAAAATTGTGGCACTAAACCTACAGGGTCTTTCTGTGACCAGATTACTGCCCAGTTGCAATTCACCTGAGGCATAATAGTGCAGGAATTCAATAAATAAATGAATAAGTGAATCTGATTGGAACAACCAAGAAGCCAAAGAAGGCCCCTGAGTCCCAAATCAATTAGGTATACCCAATAATGCTTGACCTCCTCCAGCAGGACCCCAAGCTCCCCCTAACTCAGGTCCACAAACAGCTTGCGCACCATAACATATGGGTCTCTGAGCGCATGGTGCAGCTCTGGATGCATGGAAAGGTGGCTTCCATATGGTTTCTTACCAATTTTGCTGGCAATCAATGGAATGGCGCTGAGGATTCCCCATATGATCTAGACATCAATTCAACCCTGATCTAATGCCTGACTAGTCTAACAGATGACATTGTGTTTGTCTTGTACTACAAGTTATCAATTGTGTTTAACAATTTTGCTGAGCAAGGAAAAGCTGCTGCCAAGAACAGAAGGAAGAAGGTCAAGAAGGGGACATTTATTGGTGCATTTCTGGCTGTTTCAGCCAAGGGTTTTGTCTACCATTTGAAAAACCCAGATTTTATTGATGGCTACTTGTACAGCAATATTCTGGGTAGATTACCCAACTCCCAGGATGGCTCAAATTCAAAGCATTGGGTTTTTGTGAGCCACCAGATAGAGGGTAGCACCACCGCCCTTAAGGCCATCCAGGAACGCGGACACCAGGCCTCTGTGTACCCAGCTGGTCACGCTAACATCCATTGGCTGATGTTGTGTTCTTTAATATTGGAGATACACTCCAGGAGCGCCGCCCTCAGGCTTTCAACAACCTCTATCTTGGGGTCCTTGACCACAATTTTCTCTTTGGCTGCCAAATGGTGGCTGACTTGTTTGCCCGAATTGTCTTCCATGTGAACATGGGCAACCAATCACAGAAGAACAAGTGCCTCCCACCTTGTGCCACTGCCACCTACCAGCCCATCCAGCCAATTGCAGACAAGGAATATGACAAGCATTATATGGCAACCATCCTACGCAATTCTCCTGCCTCCACCCCTGCCACCAATACCCCCCATCTGCAACCCCAACTCATCCAATCCCAGACCCCCCAGGCTAGCACTGCCTCTATGTCTTCCTTCCTGTGCTATTCTGCCTACTAGACATCACTCTTCCCCGCCCCATTAAACCCCCTGTTGCCAAACATTTTCTATTTATATTATCTATATTTTGAATTTCAATTTTGCATGTTCTTTTTTTATAATTGGTTTTATTCTTTATGTTCAGCTTACTTCTATGAAATCATATATTTACTATGCCATGTATCTAGATCCAGAACACAGTTATTTTTAGTACCCAAACACAGCCTCTTGTGAAAAATTAAACGACAATTTGGTAATCAGATAAATTTGAATTAGAAAATTATGTTTTAACTGTTTTTATATAAAGTTCTTACTGATCCAAAAACAAAACCTTAATGATAAACTTTAAGCCAATCAGGAGCCAAGTGATCAAGTAACTGTTATGACATAAAGGGTCATTCAATAATTCTTTGATGCATATGCACTAATTAATATGATTGGCTGGAACTTTTGCTATTGTACACCATTGCTGTTGTGGGAAGTTAGTGGTGGACTAGTGCTAACCCAGCAGCTGATTGGGCACTAGTCCACCAACAACTTGCCACAGCGGCAATAGATTACAATAGCAAAAGATCCAGCCAATCATATTAATTAGTGCACAAGCATCAAAGAATTATTGAATGACCCTTTATGTCATAACAATTACTTTATCACTTGGCTCCTTATTGGCTTAAAGTTTATCTTTAAGGTTTTGAATTTTGGTCAGCAACAACTTTATCTAAAAACAATTAACACATAATTTTCTAATTCAAATTTATCTGATTGCCAAATTGTTGTTAATATTTTCACAAGGGGCTGTGCAAAGCACTAAAAATAATATGGTAAGTAAGGAAACAATGCCAACACAAAGCAAACAACACATATTGACATGTGCGTAAAACATATACACAATGGGTAAAAAATGGGATAATGTAGTAAAATGAAAACAAAAATTAATAAACAAAGAGGCAACAGTATCAAAATAATACATAATTTATTGGGGCAAAAGCTATACAAACATATGAAAAGATTAGTAAAAAATCAATGAGAGAATTAGAGAAGCTTTTGAAGGATCTCAACTCAGCAATTACTAAAAATAAAGAGATTGACCGCAAGGTCAAAGCAAGATTTAAGTCTGCTGTCCTTGAAGGAGACAAAATTGAAAAGGTGTCTGACAAAGCACTAAATGGCCAAGATGCCAGACACCCCTGAAACAACAATTGAACAGATTTTAAATGTCCAGAAGCACGTTGTGTCAGGCCTTCAATTCAAGTCCTTTGCCCTCTCTGCACCGTCCATCTGGGTTGACAACCCTGAGATATATGAACATCTCAAACCTGCAAAGTGCGCAAGAACCGTGGACACTGAATTACCAGCACAATTAATTGCACCAAGAATAGCAAAGCCTGCTGAAGCCGCCGGCAAGAAGTAAACCCGCAAAGGTAATCTAAAAATAATAATAATAACTTCAAAATACTTACCTTTTTTTAGAGAACATTGATGGTAAACTCTGCCGGGTCCTGGTTCCTTTTGTCCCACCCACCTTATATTAAAATTTTACCACTCACATGGCAAAACAACTCTATCTGTCCCCCCTGTCTTGCAGGAGCTCAAAGACAGGGTCCACAGGTTCTTTCTGATGTTGCAGGAGGCGTTAGCTGGACTTAAGCATGCCAAGGGGGCATCTGAGTGGGTAGTTACTGCCTACAAGGCTGCTCAATTGGTCCGCATTAATCTGGTGGTCCTCAATGGAGTTTACTGTGTAAACTCCATTGAGCTTTTTGGGACGTCCTGGCAATGCTCCCATTCAGAAATGTACCAGAGATGGGCTGGGCCTATGCAGCTGCTTGCTTCTGCTACCCCTTGGAGCACAAAATTTCTTACCTGCTGGATAACTTTGGGCGCACGGTAGGAAAATTGGCTGTTGCAGATTCAACAGCCGTCAAGAAAACCAAAATTATCTTGACAGACTTTGGGCTCTCATGATGTGCTGACAAGATAGGGGTCCTTGCAGCCATGGAGCTGACCTTTGCAAAGATCAATAATGAAAAGAAGATCAGTGCAATTTTCAATAATTTGTGTGAGTTTTTGGAAGCCTTTGCTGGGCAAAGGCTTCTTCTGGTGGTTTACCTTGGGTATCTCTTCTACTTTAGAATGGGCACCAGCGTGGAGGATCTTGAAAGGGTCCTCCTAGGAATTAACCAGGCCTGGCTCTCACTTGACGGGAAGAAGGTCCCCCCCGGATATGAATCAGTGGATCACGTCATCCAGGACGCCCTGGTCCTGGCTTGTATCTATGGGTTTGCAGCCCTGCCAGAAAAGCTGCTTCTCCATTTGCACCTGACCCTACTCCTTTCACCAGCAGGCAGGAGTATTTTAACCAGGGTGTATCCACCGTCCACGGTGTGGCGGTGGAGGTTGTGCACCACCTCCATTGCGGGGTGGGTACATACAAAAGAACTCACTACAGGCGCTCTTAATAAATTCTCTCTTCTAATAAATTTCATTACACCTCAAATTATTTTTATTATAATAAAATTTTCTAATCCTTATTTTAGCAAACAAGATTTGCAAAATATATCCCAGAGAAGGTCTTAATAAAAGCATAATAATATATGTCAATAAAATCTACTTCTAATTTGTACACTTTACATTTAACTTTTTAATTTGATTTTTATATTAATTTGACAAAAGTGATATTAATGTATTTGCATAATCCAGTATCAAGCGTTTGGAATACCCTTATATACACAATAAAAATGATTATAAATAAATTACCAACCTTCATTGATTGTCCTGCTGAATATGATTGCGGGCTTGGAAACATTTAAATATAAAATGATAATTAATAAATATTGAATAGTAAATTAGAGAATATAAAAAAGTTGAACAAGCTAAGCCTTTAATTGATTGGCTGTTTGGCTAGGCACGCAAGGATGAACAAATCAGCGTGGCTATAGAATTTGGCCACAGTCTCAGCTGGGAGGGTATGGATCCCAGCCTGCAGCAAATCAAACAGGTCATCAGTCCCTGTTGGGGTTCCTTGCTTACAACTTGCTTGAGCCACCCAAAGACTTCCTCAAGGGGATATAAGAAGGGCAAATAAGCTGGAAGGAAGAGAAGGCGCAAATTTGCCGTGGCCAATTGCTGGAGGCCCACAGCAATGCTGGTATCAATCATTGGGAATTCCTCAAGAATCTCAGCCACTTTGTGGAGACCAACGTTGTCCAACACAATGACGTTGGTGAAGCCAGGGCTTGTGTGCCTCAGGTGCTCCTGGACCAATTGGAGAAATGATAATAAGGTCCAGCTATTGTGAGATCCCAAAATTCATTTGGTATAGCTCAACCCCCTTTGGACCAAGGAGAGCCACCATTGAATAGGCTGTGGTGCAGACTGCAGCACACCAAGCCATCCTGTAAATTCACTGCCACCTCTGGCTTTGGACCGCTCAATCTTTCCCCGTTGTACCAAGAAAGGTCCCAAAACGCCTGCCAAACCCCTCCATTTATTGAATGATTTAGCTCATACGGTCGATGAGAGGTTTGTGCTAGCTTATCCTGTGGAATCCCTGCCTTTGGTTGCTCCTTCCTGGGAAAAAACCCTGGTTAATTTGGACTACCTATTATCCTGGTGTTGTCCATTTTTAAAAACTATCAGAGCCACCCAATCAGGTGTTGCCACATTGACGCTTGATAAACCAGTTGACCCCCAAATGTCTGGCATCCCTTCCAGCCAATCAGATTTGATTTTGGAAATCAGAGTAAAACTCTCCAGTCCCCCTGAGCCCATCCAGCAAAGTTTTGTACCTAGCCAATCAGGCTCACCCCCAACTTTCATGTGACCAGTTTTTTTGCAATCCATTCCTTTTAACCAAGCAAGGGGACTTTCAGTCCCCTGCTTGTCTATTTTCCACTTACATTAAAGTTTGGAGTCACCTGCACCTTAATTTTCTTAATTTTGAGTTGTCTGGAACCAGTTGTGTCCCTAAAGCTCAAAATATTAGAGTGTAGTCCCTGCCCTAAGCTTACCTTTAGCCAGCCAGTTTCAAACCCAGCTTCCCTTCTGGCTCCTTGTACAAGTGTTCTTTCACTTAGTTGTTGTCTCTTTTGCTCTCGCCTTCAAATTTAAAGTTCAAAGCTCAAGATTTCAATTGAATTTTCCTATAATTTCTATTATTATCTTGAATTTTCCTTTAAAAATCATTGTTTTCAAACCCGCTTTTGCTTCCGGTTATAATCCAAGGGCCCCAAGACAACAGTGAGGCTACCCAAACCTGTTCTGCTGTTTTCCCAAAGATTTGCCAAAGACTGCCCTAGTCTTGCCATTTTCTCTCCTTTTTCTCCAGAAACTATACCATCCTACCCCAAATTTTTTGCTGGTTCTTTCTATGATACTGCTGGCTCTTAATTTGTTGTCTTTTTCCTGGCTCCGTTTCTCTTGCTTCTGTGGTCCACCTCCCCTGACCTGTGGGGGAAAATCTCCTCATCAGCCCGTCTGGTAGGTAGCAACCCTGTCAGTCTCTGGGACCTCCCCAGCAGTCTTCTCTTTTCTGGAGAGGCTGTGGTTAAGAGCCTGACGTGTGACAATCTGGACCTGGACGTTGTGGAGCTTGCTTTGCCTAGTTCTGAAGAGGTAGTGCCCCCCACACCTCCTCTCCCCTCCATGGTTCAGAAGAATGTGGTGCCCCCCGGGTCCTCCAAGGTGGCCTCCCCCACTCCTACTTGCACTCCTTGGTTGCTCACTGGCCTGATTCTAATGGGTTTGAATGCCTACTTCCCCCAGTTGTCCCCAGTGTCCTCCCTGTGGTCCCCTCTCCAAGCGGCCATCCCAGTTGCGCACTGGATGGCATCCTGGTGGTTTGTTGCACCAGGATGGGAGCTGAACTTAGTTAGTTTAGCCCCTCTCTCTCACACATCCTGTCATTTGAGCCTTTAGGGACATAGCCATATGCATTGTGCATAGACAAGGCAAATGCTGATGCATCAATATAGTGAAATTTGAACATCTCCTTGGCTTTGAGGGCAGTGTACGCCACTGCGTAGTTTTTCCAGGTCTCAATGTTGGTTGGGCTATTCTGATTGTATGGAGATACGCCACGCTTTTTCCAGGAAAAGCGCATCTTCTTCAGCAGATGGTAGTAAAAGGAAATGGAAGCCTAAAACTCAAAAGTGGACTTGACTATTGCCTGTATATTTGCCATCTCAAGATGGCAGTCCTGGGTGATCCAATGGTGGATTGCCCATTTGTGCTCCTTGGTGAGCATGGTGGAAACGTGCATGGATTTCTCTGCGGCATGGACTCAACCCATGTTAATGAACTTAATGAAGGTCTTGGAGGCAAACTTGGGATCCACTCCAACAAGGACTGCAGACGCCTTGTAATTGCCTGATTCACACATTAGCTTAAGCAGAATGATGTGTTTAATGTCAGGGATGCGCTTCTGAGTGGGCTTTTTAGTGGTGGGGATTGACTTGTTGGCATTGGGCACAACACAGGGCATGGACACCTTGGTTTAAAATGCAGCAACTTTCTTTAGCACCAACTGTCCCTCATTATTTCTGAAGAACTCAGGCTCCTTGTCCTCTTCCTGATTGCCATCACTGATGTAGGGCTTGTAGCTAGTATCAAGTACAGGCTTCACCTTCTCCAGCATGGCTGACAGGACTGACTCTTTCCAGTACACAATGTCAAACACATATGAAGTAAGTTCTACCTCTCTGTTTCTAACTTTCTTTGTAGTGGTGACCTTGGTGGGCTTCCAAGTCATCTTGGGGACCCAAGGATTGATTCTCTGCACCCTAGCAGCTTGTGCTCCTTGAACCAGCTGTGTCAGTACAGCGTCACTATGGAACTCTCCTTTCCCATCTCCTCCTTGATTAGGCACTTGGGTTGCCTAACTCTATTTTTTGACCCGCAGGGGCAACCGCAACTGCAGTGCACAACGGGTGCATTGGTACTCTGGTGTTGTGTTTCTTTCATTTTAAAATTTAATAAAATATTAAATAAATTTCAATTAAGTTACTCCCTAATTTTAAATTTTTGCTTTTATCTGAATATGGATATTTAATTACAGTTCCCCACCCAATATCCCAATTATAGATTTTTTATTTCTTAATTAGTTGTTTTTGGTTTTACAACGCCCATTTTAGAATACTCAAAAAAATCCACCCATTTTCCTAGATTTTACTGCCAAATTCAAACACCCAACACAATATTTTTAAAATTTATGTTTCAGATCTTGTATCTTATTTTAGATACCTTGGTATCATTCATGATTACAATCTATTGCACCACTGAGTGAGTGATTTTGTTTACATAGTGAGTTGCTATTGTGTTTTGTTTTTGGTTTGAGTTTTGACTCACCTTGCTTGGGTGTATTTTGTCACCAATTCACATAGTAAACATATGTACACCAAAAGTCAACTCACACCATTTTGTTTGCAAATAAATGTATTTTGGATTGTATTTTGAATAGTTTTGCTTTACATGTAAGCCCTTCATTGCTGTGTTGACTAAATTCACCCATTAACACCAATAAACCCTGTTAGCAGAGTGTATATTTTTACCTTAAAGTTGGATCTTGCTTAAATCTGAAATCATTTTGCTTAAATCTGAAGTATTTTTGGTTGTTGCCATAGCTTTTAAAACTATTGTAGCTGTTATTATTAAATATTTTGAAAGGGTTTTTTCTTCCTATTTATTTCAATGTTTTTTATATTATCTTGTGTAAAAATCTGTGGTGCATCTTCTCATATTTTTTTAGTATCAAATTTCATTTATTAAGATTTACTTTTTTCTCTAAAATGCTGCTGGCAGGGAGATATTTTGGGCCACTGTGACTTAAATTGACCAAGCTCATCTTTATCCAGGCAATTCAATCTTATAAAAGTATATTAAACAATATGTTACTTGTCTTTCAATTTTAAGCCACATATTCTGGAGCAGGTAATCTTCATAGATAAGCCTCTTAGATACAGTTGCATGAGTAAAATCACAATTTAAAAATCAAGCAATTCTAGAAATATTTACTAAAGTCTGAGTAGCCTATATTCTCACATTGCATAATTTAGGTCACACTCTACCAAATTTAACCTAAATTTTTCAAAATGTGTTTGTAAGGGATTGTATTTTAGGATGAGCCAAATCAAGCTTTTGGCTTATAAATCAACTTTAAATTTAAGTATTATGGAAAAAATCAATTTGATGTTGCAACTGAGTCTCCCTCCTTGCCTGTCAACTTATCTTAAAATACACAGGGGGTGATCAATGAGTTGCCCCTTGACATATTTAGCAACATGATCAATCTGATGTAATTGTCAAATTATGGGAACTATCTCATAATTAGTAGCACTGTCAATTTGAAACCCTGATCCCTGCGCGTGTTATCTCTTAGCTTAAAATCTTTGATAGAACCCGCCACTGGCCACCCCTGGTGGCCTTGTGGCTTTCCCTATATGGTATATTAATCACAATATTCCCCAATAAACTACAGTAGTTTTATAAGCTATGAAAACAACCAAAAATACTTCAGATTTAAACAAAATGATTTCAGATTTGAATGAAATCCAAGTTGCGCAAGATTCAGATTCAATTAATTTATAAAATTTCAATTAATAAATGAACTGTCAGAAAAAAACAAAATTTCACTAGCCCATTATAAAAAATTATATCAAACATCAAGAAGTGTAGTTCAAACCACAAACAAAATGAACTGACACAACAAGTGAGATGAATGAATGCTATTCTAAGTATATTATAATCCCACCAAGATTCATACAAGGCACTGACAGAAGGACTAAAATGAAACAAAATTTGAGCAATCTAGAAGCAAGATTCCACAAGCACAAAACAAAATTAACTCACACAAGATGTGAAGTATGAGCAGTCTAAAATAGAAAAATAGCAGTTTAACAGCCAGTCAACAGCTATACAATTTAGGGACAGAGGAATTTTATTCATTTTTTATGGCTCCAGATTTGTATGGAATGGTTTTGAGAACCTTTCAAATATGGACTCAAGATTATAATAAAAATAAATCATTAAATTTTAAAATTTCTATTTTTAGTGATTTTATCCCAGCTTTATTTAATATGGTTTTTACTAGCAATATCTTTGACGGCGCCAGCAGCCAAGCCAACAGCAGCCAAGCCAGCTTCAATGGAGGCAAGGCTCAGAACATGGAGGCACCTGTTTACACCCAAGCCTTTGAGGCAGGTAACAAGGAAGCTGACCTGTTACTGACCCCCAACCCATATGGCTTTGACTTGTTCAGTAGTCACTTAGTGTCTAGCTCTGCCCCTGCTCCTGTACCCACCCTGCACAAGCTGCCCACCAAACAACCAATCAGGATGAAAACCTTGATCTGGAACAACTTCCTGCCATCAGACAACCTGCCCCCCTACAGCCAATCAGGCTTCAGCTCTCCCAGCCTAGCACCCCAAGCAACAAATCATCATTGCCCAAATTCTTCAGGAAATTGTGGCACTGAATCTACAGGGTCTGTCCTGGGAAAATATTGCCACCCAGTTACAATTTACCCAAGCTACTGCCATGCGGGAATTAAACAACCTGATGAACAGGGGGAATCTGATCAGGACTTTTGTGTTCTGAGGCGCGGCACAGACACACAACAGGAAATCCTAACCTTAGGATTGGATTTGTACTAAGTTCTGGTTAGATGACAGGGAAGACTATGTGTTTACTTGAGGCCCTGGAAGTTTAATCTCTACTATTTGTGGCTAGAGAGAGGCGCAGAAGTACAGAAGACACAAAGACAAAAATGTGAATAAAACTTAGATTTTATTGGTAAATACACAATGTAATATATAGTGGTTAGGAATACCACAAAACACTACCTGGACAGTAGGATCACTCACCACTATGAGTGGGGCAAATGAGTTGTGCAGGATCAAGAAACAAAAAAATTGTACTTCCTAATTCAGTCTCAACTCATTTTGAGAGGCAAAAGCAAAAGCAAGAGATTTGTCTTTGAAATGACCCACCAAAGGCAAAATCAAAACATGGTGAATAGTGGGATTCACAACATTGCCCTCCCCTAGATTGGCCTTAGGGGGGTGGTATTTACAAAGAAACTTTGTGTGCACTTAAGCAAAAAGACGGGCACTGGAGAGGAGCTTTACAGTGTATTTGGACCCTTGTTTAAAGGCCACTTCTAAAGGGCCAATCCACAGAGATTCCAACTTATGTGCGCGCCCACCTACTCTGTGTTGGTAGTAAAGAACATGGTTGCCAACATTAAATTCAGGCAAGGGGGAATGTACAGCATTATCAGGAGAAAGTTCAAGCATCTTAGTCTTTTATGAAGAAGTGTAGGCAGTGGCCTGTATATCAATTATGCAGTTGACTAGATCCTTGATGTGGTTGTCAGGATTTATGGCCTTATCAGATATAAGCAGGAGGCCCCCAAGAGAGATGGGGTAGTAGCCTCTTGCCCATACAGCATAGCAAAAGGGGAGTATCCAGTGACACAATGTTTGCTAAGGCAGTACACAAAGAGAGCAGCAGTTAATTATAGGTCCCAGTTGGCAGCGTCAGAGTAGGTGAGCTTCCTCATGATAGAGACCATTGTTGAATTTGCATGCTTCACTGCCCTATTGGTAGAAGGATTTTAGGGGGCAGAGAAGTACTGGTGAGACCCCAAAGCTTTGGCAACAGAGGTTAACAGCTTGGCGTTGAAGTTAGTCCCATTATCTGAGAGCAACACTTGAGGACAGCCATGGCAATAGAAAACATCTTGTAACAGGAAGGAAGCAGTTGTCTTAGCTGTGATGTCCTTTGTAGGGAGAGCCTCTACCCACTTGCTGAAGTGATCAACAGCAATCAGGATAAAGCAACACCCAGAATGTGAGCGGGGGATAGGACCTACCGCGTCAATGCTGACAGTATGAAAAGCATGTTGAGGGGGAACTAATTTGAATTTGTGGGCAGCAGCTCAAGGCCTTTGCAGCTGGCAATTGTGGCAGCTAGCTATGACGTCTGGGATCAGCAGGCAAAGGTTCTCACAGAAGTAATTCTTTTGAAGCCAGTCAAAGGTCTTGGTAATACCTCCATGCTAGTCTCTTTATGAGCTTGCGACACCAACAAAAGGCAAAGACTGGGTTGTACATAAGGCAGATACTGGTCCTGTACTTTCTTGAAGAGCTGGTTGTTGTGTATGAGGGTACTTTTGGATAGCTTGGACAAGGATATTTAGACCTCTTCTGTCTCAATTTCTCAAGAAGAAGGGTATTCAATTGGTTTGTACAACTGGTCAGCCTCCGCAGGATGTAAAGCAATAATGGGCATTCTGGATAGCCCATCAGCGTTCTGATGTTGAATCCCAGGGCAATGGAGAATAGTGAAGTTGTAACCTTGCAGACGTAGGGCCCATCTAGCTAGGCGCCCTTATGGCTCCTTAAGTTATTGTAACCATTTAAGCAAAGTGTGGTTAGTGACAACTGTGAAGTGGGTACCATATAAGTAGTGACAAAACTTCTTGACTGCATGCAACACGGCAAGACACTCCCTCTCTGTGACTCTGTAGTTCTTCTCATGCTTGGTTAGCAGCAAGAAGTGTAAGCCAAAGGATGGTCTACACCCTTGTCATCTATTTGGTCCAGGATAGCCCCAATAGCAAGATTGCTATCATTGGTGTACAGGATGAACTCCTTATCATAGTCAGGATACACTAGGATTGGCGCCTCTTTGAGTTTTTGCTTAAGGGTCTCAAAGGCTTGCTGCTGACTGGTGGTCCATTCAAAAAGGATATTATAAAAAGCTGGATTAGAGGTTAACTAGCATTGGCAAAGTCAGGTATAAACTGTCTATAGTAGCCCATCATCCCTAAAAAGACTTGGACCTCTTGCAGGTTGGTGGGCAGAAGCATTTTGTCAATGGCTTCAACCTTCTTAGTGATTGGGAAAAATTTGGTCTGGGTTACTTCATGGCCCAAGAGTTCAAGACGTTCTTTTAAGAAGGCGCACTTGGAAGGTTTTAGCTTAAGGCCAGCTTCTCAAATCTTTATGAACACCTCTTTGAGATGAGCCAGGTGATTGGTGAAGGTAGTGCTGAAAACTGTTATATCATCCAAGTATACCAGGAAGCACGGCAACTTCAAGTCACAGAGGATGGAGCCCATGGCCCTTTGGAAGGTGGCCGGGGTGTTGCAGAATCCCTGCAGCATGCAAGTAGGCTCAAAAAGCCCTTCAGAGGTAATGAGCGCAGCTTTTTGGCAATCCTTGGTCAATAGGTCAACTTGCCAGTATCCAGACGCCAGATCCATTGCAGAGAAAAACATAGAGCCTCCAAGACGTCAGAAAGCATCATCAATACACGGCAAGGGGTATGAGTCCTTTTTGATCAAAGAATTCAATCAGCGGTAGTCCATCACAATACAATGACCCCCATCTTTCTTCTTTAATATAAGTAGTGGGGATGCCCAAGGACTTTGGGAAGGTACCAGCAGCCCAGCGTCCAATTGTTGTTTGAGCTCTTTAGATACCTGGGTGTCCTCTACACAACTGCAGCAATATGGTTTAGCATGGAAGGAAGGAGTGTTGCCAGTGTCAATCTGATGGATAACACCTTTGGCTAATCCATAGTTGGTACTGTCCTTTGCAAAGATGTCAGAAAATTGGTCTAGCAAATCTAGCACCTCTTTCTGTTGAACCAGGGACAGCTGTGGAAAGTCTTACACAGTGAACAAGGATAGGACTTGGGGATCATCCTCAGGTAGGTTAAAGCCTTGGAACGTGTCAAAAGGATGAAGAGACAGGACATCAGGAGCGCTCAAAAACTTGCCATATCCAACAACCTGCCCCCTAGACACATGTATTGGGAGAGCGGTTAAGTTGGCAATCATCAATTGAACAGGGTCTTTATGAGAGACATCCAAGATTTCAGGACAGAGATAAGGTTTGTTGCGTCCTAACGAGGGGGGAGAGTACAACTCAAGAAGGTTTGTTCATGTAGTTCATATGATATCTGGAAGTCTAGGATGGCCTGGGAGCCAGGTGGGATAATGACAACAGACGTGGCTAGGAGAGGGATCCCTTCAGATCCAGGGCAAGACATGGGTGGACATTTCATGTTTGAAGAGTGGGTGCAATATTTGAGGTTGAAAACCCCAGTGGGATATTCCAAGGCACATGTCTTAGCCGTTTCCCGGGAACTTTAACTGGCTCTTCAAAAATCAGAGGGACCTCATATCCTAGAATAGAGAGGTAACCATCTTTTAAGTTGATTATCCCATTATATTTCCAAAGGAACTGGATGCCAACTAAGAGATTGTAACTCTCATTTTCCAAGACAACTGCTGGCGCAGCTAGGAGAAGCTTGCCAAACCACATGATTAGGGCAGAGTACACCCCTATGACGCAGGTCATGGGCAGCCCAGCTGTGCCATACAACAGGTGATAGTAAAGTTCAGGGGCAAGTTTGAGTTTCTTCACAAGCTTGGAGAGCACAACGTTGACTAGCAAGACAGTTTCTAGAACAGCCTTGATCTTCACTTTTTGAATGGATATCTCTACTTGAGTGGTAGTGCAACCAAAGGGTGGAAGGACAGTCAAGATAGCCTGAGCCTTGGCTAATTCCTTATCCCACTACTTGATCATGCATCTTAATCCTGGGAAATCCTTATAAACAGTCTGGAGAGGGAGAAAAACAGATACATTCTTGAAGACAGCGTCAGCACCTTGGCAGCTTCTTCTGGTGGCTCCACTAGTACAGGGGACCTCTTAGTCTGAGTGAGGTAAGGGCAAGAGACAATTTCTTTAGCTTCAGGCAAGGGCTTAGCAATAGTTGTAGTCTTTCTGAGCGCAATTTATAGGGGACTGTAATAGTTTCAGGAACAGCCAGGACAGAGTACCCATATGTGTCAGCGTTGTCAATATCAGAGTCATCCAGGTCAGAGTTGTCAGAGATATTGTGGAACAAGAGGAGGATAGGAGGAGCCTCATTATCAGCAGGCTCAGATTCAGCCATAGAGGGAGGGATTGGAAGAGACTGGGAAGAATTTTCAACCAATAGTGTCTCTGCCTCTAGGTTGACTGCTCTTTTCCTGCCTGTTCCTTTGGATCAGCTCCTTCAACCCACGGATTGGTGCAGACTCAAGAATGATGACCTATTTGGCCACAGTTGTGGCAACCTTGGCGTTGAGGAGCATCCTGCAAGCTCATGGTAAGAATGCAAGGACCACAGGAAGATGAACCAGAGTTAGAAGTAGTTCAACCTTCCCTAACAACTGCTCCAGGATGGGTAAGGTCATTTTCTGCAACAGCATCTTTATGCTCTTCATGGAGTAAAGCATAGCCTTATGGGCTTTGAAGTGAAGGCACAGAAGTTGGTTAACCTTGAGGGCTTGAGCGCAAGCCATGTAGGCTTCATGGGCTGTCAACTGTCTGCTTGTTATCAGTTGCTGTCCTTCCATGTAGAATCTGTCTGGAAACTCAGCTAGCGTCTCTTTAGGCGTGAAAGCAATATACATGAATGTGTCCTTCTTTACTTCCAGGCTAAGGTCACCACCAAACTTGTCAATCAGAAGCTGCTAATATCTTCCCACGTCTCAATGTTGGGCAGCTCAGGCACCACCACCTCCTGGAAATTCAGATGTAAACAGTTCATAATATGTTCTTTCTTAACTTTGTCTGAAGCTTGTCTCATGGCAGTTTTGTAGATAGTTAGGAAAGCTGCAATGGTTGAGGTTTTGGGATAGAAGACTTGCTTAAAGGTAGGCTTGAAGTGTGCTTTGGGAGTTGGGCCACCATTGTTGCTATTGAGTACATTTATACACAGGGAAAACTCTGCCTTGGATTCCAAGGGGGGCTGTCTAGCCCATAGCTGACAAACACTCTCTTCAAGGGTAGTCAGGGTCTCAACAGCGCAGGCACTTGTATCAAAAGCCTGAGAGGTCTGTTGTGCAGTAACATCTAGGCGTTTACCTTGGGTGGTCACTATTGTGGAGAGCTCAGCCAGTCTAGAAGTAAGGGATGGCCCAACTGAGAGGCAAGGGGCAAACCTATCATTAACAGAGTCAATCACATCATTCATCTCTTGTACGTCTCTATCCAGTTCAGTATGGTCCCGCTTCAATTGTTCCACTTTGTTAGCTAGGGCAATTAGTTCCCTAGAGCATTGGATTTGAGGAGCTCCTGGTAAGCCAGGACATCAACCATCTTCATCAACAACCCCAACTGGGCTAGCAGCAGTTGCTATCATTTCACATAGGGCAACAAGTTCTTGCTGTAGCTCTGAAACTTGAGCAGTCAACTCAAGCACCTGGGGGTCAGGTTGAGGAGCCTCAGCAGGACGTCCCTGACTGTGAGTAGTTGTATGTAGCTCTTAAATAGTGTCCCATATTCTTTGCTCTCAATCTGCTAAATCATCAGAAGGGGGAGAGGGCAGAACATCTGGCTTAGGCGTAGCTAATTCATTCACTTGACTCTGGAGTTTGGCTATAGCAGCAGCGGCGGTAGCTCTTTCTTGATCAAACACCAAATTGAGTTCATTAAGGCTGTTAACAGCAAAGTCTGCTACCTGTTGTAGTTGCTTGAAGAAAATTTGTGCTGAATGCATTGAGCTGTTGCACAAGTGGTTTGAAGTTGGTGAGATAAGCGTTTAAGGTGGAATCTACTTGAGTTTACCAGTGTTGTTCTAGCTGGTGAAACTTGTGTAGACACTCTCTTACGTATTTAGGGATGGACTGGCGCATTTGTTTGATAGAATTAACCAAACAGGTCTGGGAGGTAACAGAGTTGCGCTGATTGTCAGATACCAAGGAAAACAGGGAATGAATCCACTGTTGGTAGGCAGCAAACTGGTCCCAGTGATGAGTAACTGCTGCTTGTAGAGACAAGATTTCTTGGACGTGAAGCCCCAACACCATTTGATGGTGGGCCAAGGCAGGCTGAACAAAGGGGAATAGTAAGTGCTCAGCGGAGCCAGCCACTGAGAGGAGATGTTGTGGAAATTGAGGAGCCACAATTAATTTGTAGTATTCAGTTTGACTGAACTGCAGCTGAAGGCAAGGGATGGCTCCTTCACAGGCTATCCCAAGGGCTATCAACATGACTTCTTCTAAGTCAGGGGTACCCATGGGGTAAGCAACTAGGCAGGGATCATTCCCAAGGTTCAGTACTGTAGGGAGAATAGGCAGGTCGGCAATATCTTCCTCGATAGGAGGGATAGTAATTGCAGGTGAATTTGGCTCTTGTATAGGCGGAGGCAAAGGACCTGAAAACATGGATGCAAAAGGGATAACCAAGGGGCTTACAGCCCCTGTAGTGAGCACCATTTTTGTTGTGTTCTGAGGTGCGGCACAGACACACAACAGGAAATCCTAACCTTAGGATTGGATTTGTACTAAGTCTTGGTTAGATGGTAGGGAAGGCTATGTGTTTATATTGTAGCCCTGGAAGAATAATCTCTACTAGTTGTGGCTAGAGAGAAGTGCAGAAGTACAGAAGACACAAAGACAAAAATGTGAATAAAACTTAGATTTTATTGGTGAATACAAAATGGAATATATAGTGGTTATATATACCACAAAACACTACCTGGACAGTAGGATCACTTGCCACCAGCATGAGTGGGGCAAATGAGTTGCGCAGGATCAAGAAACCAAACAATTGTACTTCCTAATTCAGTCATCAACTCATTTTGAGAGGAAAAAGCAAAAGCAAGAGATTTGTCTTCAAAATGGCCCATCAAAGGCAAAATCAAAACATGGTGAATAGCAGTATTCACGACAAGGACAGCCAAGAAGACCCCCAAGTCACAAAAATCTGAGGCATATCCAATAATACTTGACCTCCTCCAGCAGGACCCCAAGCTTCCCCTAACTCAGGTCTGCAAACAGCTTGTGCACCATAACATATGGGTCTCTGAGCGCATGGTACAGCTCTGGATGCACAGAAAGGTGGCTTCAATTAGGGTTCTTACAAATTTTGCCGGAAACCAATGGGATGGCGCTGAGGATTCCCCATATGATCTAGACATCAAATCAATCCTGATCTAATGCCTGACTAGTATAACAGATGAAATCATGTTTGCCTTGTACTACAAGTTATCAATTGTGTTTGACAATTTTGGTGAGCAAGAAAAAGCTCCTGCTAAGAATAGAAGGAAGAAGGTCAAGAAGGGGACATTTATTGGTGCATTTCTGGCTGTTTCATCCAAGGGTTTTGTCTACCATTTGAAAAACCCATTTTTTATTGATGGCTACTTGTAATCTATATCCTTGGTGGATTACTCAACTCCCAGGACGGCTCAAATTTAAAGCATTGGGTTTTCTTGAGCCACCAGATAGAGGATAGCACCACTGCCCTTGAGGCCATCCAGGAACGCGGACACCAGGTCTCTGTGTACCCAGCTGGTCACGCTAACATCCATTGGCTGATGTTGTGTTCTTTAATATTGGAGATACACTCCAGGAGCGCCGCCCTCAGGCTTTCAACAACCTCTATCTTGGGGTCCTTGACCACAATTTTCCTTTGGCTGCCAAATGGTGGCTGACTTGTTTGCTCAAATTGTCTTCTATATGAACATGGGCAACTAATCACGGAAGGACAAGCGCCTCCCACCTTGTGCCACTACCACCTACCAGGCCATCCAGCCAATGACAGACAAGGAATATGACAAGTGTTATATGGCGGCCATCACGCACAATCCTCCTACCCCTACCCCCGCCACCACCACCTCCCACCTTCCAGCCCCCCACCTAATCCCAGACCCCCAGGCTGTCAGGGATCTAGTCTTGGGCAGCTGGCCCGTTGTTTCCTGGGGTGACCTGGGCCGGGTTTTTTGCAGGCAATGTCCACCCTAAGAGGGGAGCTAACTTAAAAAGATAGGAGGTGGATTTTCCCACCCAGGACCATGGGCCTGCGGCCGGGATTATAGTGTCAATCACCCCTTTGAGGGTGATGTACACAATCCCAAATAGCTTGCCAGAATGGTTGGTTGGGAGGTTGGGTGAGGAAGCAGGCATAGGTTTTGGGGTCACAGGTGGTTCCATGGGCAGGTCGTAATCAGGGAGATAGTTGAATTTCCCTCTGAACAACTTGGGGGTTGAAAATATCCACAGGCCTTGTCGGTTGTATCTAACTGCAGATTGTATGCAGGCCAAAGTGTTGCAACTGAACCAATGAGGATTCAGTAATTGGAATTGGGGAAGACAATAGTCCAATAGAAAAGGACAGGATAATAAGAATAAGGTATGATTTATTGTAGAATATTGTGATTAATAAACCATATAGGGAAAGCCACAAGGCCACATGGAGGTGGCATGGTGGGAAGTTTCATGTAAGGTTTGAAGCCAAGGAATAACTTGTGCAGGGATCAGCAAATATAATTGTTAGCGCTCCTAATTAGGATGAAGTACCTGCCATTTAATATTGCCATCAGATTAGTTCATGTTGTTAGATACATCAAGGGACAACTCATCAAGCGCCTCTGTGTATTTTAAGATACATTAGCAGGCAAGTCTGGAAACTTGGTTGCAACACTTTTCTTGCCCCCTGCTTGTTGTCAGACACCAAGATCAGAGTCTGTGGAAGGTCTGGGAAGGTCCACACAAGCAGCTTTTGTGTGAGGATGGTGCAGCAGGGGCGCAAGCAATCATGGTGAAGCTTCTTGGTGTTTCCTTGGGCATCTTCAAGTTGATAAGTGTGACTGTCATAGACTGCAGCTATCTTGAAGGGCCCTAGGTGGTTGGGCTCCAACTTGGCAGAATTGGGATTGAGGGTGTAGACAGGGTTACCTATAGTGTATCTAGCTTTGAGGTGCTTTGTCCCTCCTGCAATATGCTTGTGTTTGATTTCCTGGGCTTTGGCATGCCACTGATCTAGGGATGGAGTTGTTACTAGGGGAGGCTTGTTGGGAACCTTGGACTGTAGCTTTCCCTGTTCAACCCCTGTCAGACTATTGGTAACCTTGGACAGTAGCTTTTCCTGTTCAATCCCTGTCAGACTGTTGGGTGCCCCAAAGGCCAGGGTGCTGGGGCTGAACCCTGTGCCCCTGTTGATTCTTGCTTGCAGGATAAGTAGAGCAGTGGGCAGGTGTTCAGTCCATGTGGTGTTAGGGTGCTCTTGTGAGAGCTTGGCAACCAGTTGAACCAGTGAACCATTTAATTGTTCCACATGTCAATTGACTTGAGGATGTTAGGGGACCGTAATTATACATTGGAGCGCGTTCTTGGCGCAGTATGCCTTCATGACATGCCCAAAAAGTTCAGGACCACTATCTGTGATGAGAAATTTGGGTCGCCCAAAGCAGGCCACAATTTCCTTGCCAATAAAGTGGGTGATGGTGGTGGCAGTGTGGTTGGTTGTTGCCCAGGTCACTGGCCAGCAAGTGAAATGGTTGATGGCAGTGATAATGTACTTCTTTCCCAGTCTGCCTTTGGGGAGTGGCCCCACAATGTCAAGGGCCCACTGCTTGAAGGGTTCCATGGCCTTGATGGGCAGGACAGACTTGGGGGTGCAGGTTTGGATGTGTTCTTTTTGCACAACACACACATTTTAAGGAGGTCCAGGATGTCTTGACGCATGTGCGGCCACCAAATCTTCTGTTTAATGATCTCAAAGAGGTTACGCCCTCTGATGTGACCCAGGGTTTGGTGGTAGTGCAATATTGTGTCCCCTTGTTGCGTGGTGGGAATGTAAGGCGTCTTTTCACCTGTCTCTGCCCAATGGCAGACATGAACAGCATTGGTGGTGAACTGACTTTTGTTGTCCTTCAATTTGGAGATGGTGACCAAGTTAAGGCCTAAGTAGCAAGTTGCCTCAGGGCAGAGGTAAAGCATGGGCCAATCTAGATCCAAACCAATATACCCAGTGATAGACACTATGTAGAGTTGCAAAAGAGCGTCAGCTGTGACAAGTTTCTTTCCAGGCTTGTACTTAATGCGCAACTGGTAAGGGGATAGACGCTCAATCCATCCTTCTTGGTGGCGTGTCAAGTGGGACTGTGTGTTGAAGTACTGAAGTGACTTGTGGTCCGTCAGAATGCAGGGTGGGAAGGTAGCTCCTTCCAGGTAGCAGCGCCACTTCTCAACGCAGTGTACAATGGCTGCCAATTCTTTATCATGGATGGGGTAGCGTTTTTCTGGTCAGTAAGTTTACTGGACTCATATGCCACAGGGAGGAAGACACCATTGTCAGTTTCTACCCTTAGCACACCCCCTATGGCCCTGTCAGAGGCATTGGTCTCAAGTTTGTACTGTTGGTTTTGATTGGGGAACTGCAGTACTGGTGTTGTGGTGAGCCTTTGCTTCAACGTCTCAAAGGCCTAATCTCTGAAAGGAGTCCAATGGAAGCGCTGTTTGGTATTGAGGAGCTCAGTGAGAGGTGCAATTAGCTCCCCGCAAAAGGGAATGAACTTGCGTACATAGGCAACCATGCCTAAGAATGTCTGCACCTGACCCACGTCAGTGGGGGGCGGCATGCTAGTGATTGCCTTGATTTTGGCAGGGTTGAGCTTTATCCCTTGGGCAGAGATAGTGTGCCCAAGGAATAGTAGCTCTGACTTGAGAAACTTGCATTTGGAGGGTTTAGCTTTTAGCTGGTTTTTCCAAAGGGTGTCAAGGACAGCACAGATATGTTGGAGGTGAGTAGTTCAATCTTGACTAAAGACAATAATGTTGTCAAGGTAAACAACCACAAATTTTCCAATAAGGTCCTCAAATGCTTTGTTCATCAGCATGGCAAAGGTGGAGGGAGTGTTGGTCATTCCAAAGTTCATGACGCAACACTCAAACAACCTGTAGCACGTGCAAAAGGTAGTTTTTGCCTCATTCCCTGGTGCAATGCAGACCTGGTTGTACCCCGCAGTGAGATCAATTTTGCTAAATACCTTTGCACCTGTGAGTGTATCAAACAGGTTGTTAAACAGTGGCAGGGGGTACTTGTTCTTAAGCATCACCTCATTTAGGGTGTGGTAGTCTGTGGCCAGGCAAAGGGACCCGTCCTTCTTAGCTACAAAAAAGACAGCCGCCCTGTTTGGAAAGAGCAAGGGGCAGATAAAGCCCTTGTCAAGTGCATCCACAAAGTGCTGGAAGTGGGTCTCATTTTCCTTTGGTGTAAGACAATACAATGGTTGTGCTTTAGGTAACAATCCTTGAAGTTGTACAGCGTGCTGGATCTCCCAGGGAGGCAGTAGTTGCTCAAGTGTCTCACTGAACACGTCCTTGTACTCCTCAAGGAGTTCAGCAAGCGCTGGTGGTGATGAGGTGGTCAAGGGAGGAGCTGTAGACGGTTTGGCACAGGTAACTTCAACAAGGCATTGCTTAAAGTCTAGTTTCCCCCCTTGAAATTGTACAAGCCTGTTTCCGTTATTCTGACAAACACAGTATCATGGAGTAACTTGCTCATCTCCACAGGGTAAATCTGAAACCCCACCCCATTTCTGTTGAGGGTGATGACAGAGGTATCCCAATTGATGTAGGGACAGTTGTGCCAAAGCCAGTCAAGGCCAGCAATTATGTTGTGGCTGAGCCCTGCCATGATTGGCCCAGAGAGCTTAACTGGGATGTTCCCCATTCTAACAGAGAAGGGTACCATCTTGTGGGTGATTGCAACTCTGCAGGAGTCAGCTACTTGTACTGATTTGAACCTGCTAGGTACTTGGTCCAATTGCTGAGAGTTGGTGAACGCCTGGTCCACCATAGTGTGGTTGGCCCCAGTATCTACCAGTAATTTGTGGATGTTCCCACAAAAACAGAAGGGATAGGATAAGTGTGTTACTTTATTTGGAGATTGGCTTTCTTGCAGTACATGGTCATCACTATGGATTTGAAAGACGTCCAGGGTTTTGACTTCATGAATGTTGTAGTCACAGGGGTTCTTTGCAAGCAAGGATTGAGAGGAGGGGCCAGGTGGGGTTGCAAGGCCTCTTGTTGCTACAACCCCCAGGCTTTTCCCTGATCCTTGATCTGTGCTAACTGCAGCTCCCCCTTGCAGGAGCGTTTAGCCCCATTACTGCTGACAGGGCTGGCAGCGGCCTACTTGATTTTGGTCATTGCCAGGTGTGGTACGTGGTTAGGATGAAGAATCACTGGTACAGCAGAAGCCCATTGAGGCCTGGTTGTTAGCCTCTACAATGGCCTTGTAGCATTCATCAATGGAGGTACAGCAACCTATGGGGACCCACTTGCAGATATGGGGTTTTAACCCATTGACAATGAAAGTGAGTAGCATTGCATTTCTGTCAGTCACAGCCTTGGGGGCAGCAGCAAGAGCTTGTTGCCAGGCAGCAAGGTACTCAGGAACGGAACCAGTTTGTTTGATTGCTAGAAGAGGAGTTCCCACAACAATGGGGGAGAAGGTTTTGCTGTAGCAGGACTTGACGGTGTCTAGGAATGCCGCCCAGATAATGTCAAGTTCCTGACTGGCCCAGTTGATGAACCACACAGCAGCAGGTCCCATGAGGCGGCCAGACGCAGCAGCAACCCACATGGGTTCAGGAACCTGACAGATGCAGAGGCAGGTTTCCGTAGATTGGAGCCAACTGACAATGTTGGCCCCTTTGATGCCAGCAGCAAAGGATTCTAGCTGAAGGTTGAGCATGCGCTGGGACAGGTCTAACTGGGACAGGGTGATGCTGGCATCACACTGCCTGAGATGGAGTCAATTGTACATGCTGGTGAGAACTGGCTGGTCTTGATAGATGATGTACCCTTTGGGGATGTCCCCCTTGGGAATTGGCAGAAAGGTCTCTTGTTGGGGAGTAGCCATACGGCCTGTACTCTGTCCTTTCTTGGGGAGGTTTTGTTTTAGGTAGGTTATAAACCTACTTCTGCTACCACTGCTGCAACTAAACCAATGAGGATTCAGTACTTGGAATTGGGAAAGACAACATTCCAATAGAAAAGGACAGAATAATAAGAATAAGGTATCATTTATTGTAGAATATTTTGATCAATATACCATATGGGGAAAGCCACAAGGCCACACGGGGGTAACATGGTGGGAAGTTCCATGTAAGGTTCAAAGCCAAGGAATAACTTGTGCAGGGATCAGCAAGGCAAATTGACAGCGCTCCTAATTAATATGAAGTACCCGCCATTCAATATTGACATCAGATTAGTTTATGTTGTTAGATACGTCAAGGGGCAACTCATTAAGCGCCCCCTGTGTATCATAAGATACATTAGCAGGCAAGTCTGGAGACTTGGTTGCAACAAAAGGATCAAGTTTGAGTATCTTTTCTGGGGTGTAGTCCTTGTATTCAGATTTCAGAGGGGAGTTGGTAAAATGGACGGGTCTAAAGGGTACACCAGGAGGACAGAAAACTGCGGGCAGGGGGGTCAGGAGATCTCAAACTGAATTGGTTGATAGCAAATACAAAATAAGGCAATAGCTGTGTGAGCCAAAATAACATAACCCCTATTCAAAATGGCAATAAGTTTGGAGCACAGGGTCCTTTGGCCTATATAGTACCCCACCTCCAAACTTAATATTTTCCATGGGGGGTTCATCAGGGCATTGGGAAAGGCAGGCCCAAGGAACTGGGCGCTTGGGTCCAAAGGCAGCAAAATGGCACTTGGCCCAGGAGTTCTTTCATTGGTCAAGAACCTTGATTTGGCTACCTGATTATCTTGCTTTAGTGTCTTGATCATGGGACCAGGCTGCAGGCCTGTGCCTCTTTCCTGGGTTGGCTCCTGATTAGTTGCTGGTGTAGACTTCAAGATCATGAAGCTAATAGTTACCAAATCAGTACCTCCATTAGGCGCTGTGATTAGTCCTCCATTTGGTGTGATAATTTCTTTGGTTTGCTCTTTTTACTGCATGGGCCAACACTCTTGGTATCAGCTTGTAGGGGCTTGATTCCAGAAAAGTGTGGGCAGGCAGCCCTGCAGTCCAAAGGCCTGTCGGCCCAAGGGGTCCAGGTTTGGGGTTCAATTCCTGCTCCTGGGCCCAGGTTTCCAGAGAAGAAGAATGGTCAATCCTGACACAGACCAGCACTTCCTCAACGTCTTCCTTCCCGCGCTCTTATGCCTACTAGGTGTGACAGAAATTGCGGGATAGTATGAAGCCATTTCTAAGTGATGGGGAATTAGCACCCAAACCCACATAGAATTAATGATTAACCACCCATGTGGCTTCAAATATCTTTTTGTAAAATTTCCAATTGTAATACCAGGATTAAGCAGAACAATTAATCCTAACCAAAGTAGCCCAATATAAATGGCCTGAGACAACATCAATGTATCTTCAGAATAAAATTCTGGACATTGGTAGGCAACACAATTTTCAGTTTCCAGAATGGGAGAAGAGGCTTCAAGATTGGCTGGTGCAAAATTAACATTGGGCGGCACCAACGACAAAGTTTCAACTGCGGGCCCCATCTTCCAGAAATGATTTGGTTGAGAATTAGATTGTACAGAATATATTGTAACAACCCAACCACAGGATGCATTTTGAAAAGTAAATCAGAACTAGGGATAAATGATTTTTATTGAGTAAAATTTTGGGAGGACTCAGCTCTTAGAGTTGAAACAGTGAAAATTATGTAATATATATCAGAAAATTGAATAAGCAATACCACCTGAATCTTGGCCTCCTATTCCTTCCACATCATCAAGTAAGTATCTGGTTCAGGTTGCAAAAAACCCTTGTGTGATCAATTTCTGACAACCATGCTGATTAACAAGCTCATATTGGGTGACCCTTAAATTATGTCACTTTATCAACGTCAATTTACAAGGAAGAACTGGTTTCAGCTGACAGACTGGAGCAGCTGTAACCCATTTCTAATTGACTGTTTGATTTAAATCTGTTAACTAGGTCAATTTTGATAAAGGTTTCACAGCCTTTTTATCTTTTTGCTTAGGCAGATAATTCACGGCATGATGGAACCTACTGTGACACTAGGCATCACTCTTCCCCACCCCCAATAAACCCCCTGTTACCAAAAAATTTCTATTTATATTATCTTTATTTTGAATTTCAATTGTTCATGTTCTCTTTGTTAATAGTTGGTTTTATTATTTATGTTCAGCTTATTTCTATAATATCATACAGTAGTTTTAAAAGCTATGGCAACAAGCAAAAATACTTCATATTTAAACAAACTGATTTCAGATTTAAACAAAATCCAAGTTGCGCAAGATTCAGGATTCAATTAATTTAAATATTTTTGGTTAATAAATGAACTGTTAAACCAAAAACAAAATTTCACTAACCCATTATACAAAATTAAAACAAACATCAAGCAGTGTAGTTCAAACCACAAACAAAATGAACTGACACAACAAGTGAAATGGATGGATGCTATTCCAGAGTATATTATAATCCAAGCAGGATTCATATGAGGCACCAACAGAAGGACCAAAATGAAACAAAATTTGAGCAATCTAGAAGCAATATTACACAAGCACAAAACAAAATGAACTCACACAAGATGTGTAGTATGAGTAGCTTAAAATAGAAAAATATCAATTTAAAAGCCACTCAATAGCTATCCAATTTAGGAACAGAGGCATTTTATCCATTTTCATGGCTCCAGATTTGTATGAAAAGGTTTTGAGAACTTTCCAAATGTGGGCTCAAGATTACAATAAAAATAAATTATTAATTTTTAAAATTTCTACTTTTAGTGATTTTATCCTAGGTTTTTTACAATGGTTTTAATAACAACATCTTCAACTGCGCCAGTAGCCAAGCCAGCTTCAATGGAGGCAAGGCTCATAACAGGGAGCCACCTGTCTACACCCAAGTCTTTGAGGCAGGTAACAAGGAAGCTAACCTGTTACTGTCCCCCAACCCATATGGCTTTGACTTGTTTGAGAGTCACTTAGCGTCTAGCTCTGCCCTTGCTTCCACACCCACCCCTGCACAAGCTGCCCGTCAACCAACCAATCAGGATGGGAACCTTGATTTGGAACAACTTCCTGCCACTGCCCAACCTGCCCCCCTCAGCCAATCAGGCTTCAGCTCCTACCGCCCAGCGCCCCAAACGCAGAATAATCACCACCCAAATTCTCCAGGAAATTGTGGCACTCAACCTGCAGGGTCTGTCCTGGGATCAGATAGCCAGCCAATTACAATTTACCTGGGCTACTGTCATGCAGGAATTCAACAACCTGATGAATAAGGGAAATCTGATTGGGATGACCAAGAAGCCAAAGAAGGCCACAGAGTCCCAGATCAATGAGGCATACCAAATAATGCTTGACCTCCTCCAGCGGGACCCCAAGCTTCCCTTGACCCAGGTCCAGAAGCAACTTGCACACCATGGCATTTGGGTGTATGAGCGCATGTGCAGCTCTGGATGCACAGAAAGGTGGCTTCAATTAGGGTTCTTCAAAATTTTGCCACCAGCTAATGGGATGGCGCTGAGGATTCCTCATACAACACTGCAATCAAATCAACCCTGGTCAGATGCTTGACAAGTCTAACATATGACACCATGTTTGTCTTGTACTACAAGTTATCAATTGCATCTGACAATTTTGCTGATCAAGGAAAAGCCGCCACCAAGAATAGAAGGAAGAAGGTCAAGAAGGGGACGTTCATTGGTGCACTTCTGGCTGTTTCAGCCAAGGGTTTTGTCTACTATTGGAAAACCCCAGATTTTATCAATGGCTACTAATACAGCCACGTCCTTGGTGGATTGCTCAACTCATGGGATGGCAAAAATTCCAAAAACCAGGTTTTCTTAAGCCACCAGATGGAGGGAAGCTCCACTGCTCTTGAGGCCATCCAGGAACGCGGGCACCAGGCCTCTGTGTACCCAGCTGGTCACGCCGACATCCATCTGGCAGATGCTGTGTTATTTAATATTGAAGATACACTCCAGGAGCGCTGCCCTCAGGCTTTCAACAACCTCTATCTTGGGGTCCTTGATCACAATTTTCTCTTTGGTCACCAAATGGTGGCTGACTTGTTTGCGCAAATGGTTTTCCATGTGAACATGGGCAACCAATCATGCAAGGATAAGCGCCTCCCACCCCGTGCCACAGCCACCTACCAGCCCATTCAGCCAATGACTGATGAGGAGTACAATGAGCGGTATATGGCAGCTATCACGTGCAATCCTCTTGTCTCCACCCCTGCCACCAACACCCCCCACCTGCAACCCCAACCCATCCAATCCCAGACCCCCCAGCCCAGCACCACCTCTACGTCTTCCTTCCTGCGCCATTTTGCCTACTAGGCATCACTCTTCCACGCCTGAATAAACCCCCTAGTTCCATAAAATATTTATTTATATTATCTTTATTTTGAATTTCAATTGTGCATGTTCTTTTTTTTATAATTGGTTTTATTCTTTATGTTCAGCTTATTTCTATAAAATCATATATTTACTATGCCATGTATCTAGATCCAGAACACAGTTATTTTTAGCATCAAACACGTCCCCTTGTGAAAATATTAACAACAATTTGGTGATTAGCTAAATTTAAATTAGAAAATTATAGTGTTAACTGTTTTTAGATAAAGTTGTTACTGATCCAAATTCAAAACCTTAAAGATAAACTTTAAGCCAATCAGGAGCCAAGTGATAAAGTGATTGTTGTGACATAAAGAGTCATTCAATAATTCTTTGATGCATTTGCACTAATTAATCTGATTGGCTGGATGTTTTGCCATTGCCGCTGTGGCAAGTTGTTAATGGACTAGCGCCCAATCAGCTGCTGGGTTAGCACTAGTCCATCAACAACTTGCCACAGCAGCAATGGCAGACAATAGCAAAAGATCCAGCTAATCATATTAATTAGTGCACATGCATCAAAGAATTACTGAATGACCCTTTATGTCACAACAATCACTTTATCACTTGGCTCCTGATTGGCTTAAAGTTTATCTTTAATGTTTTGAATTTGGATCAGTAACAACTTTATCTAAAAACCGTTAACACTGAAATTTTCTAATTCAGATTTAGCTGATCACCAAATTGTTGTTAATATTTTCACAAGGGGCTATGTCAAGCGCCAAAAAATAATATGGTAATCTAAGAAACAATGCCAACACAAAGCAAATGACACATATTGAAATGTGCATAAAGCATATACACAATGGTTAAAAAGATGGGATAATGTAGTAAAATGAAAACAAAAATTAATAAACAAAGAGGCAACAGTATCAAAATAATACAGAATTTATTGGGGCAAAAGCTATACAAACATATGAAAAGGTTAGTAAAAAATCAATGAGAGAATTTGAGAAGCTTTTGAAGGATCTCAAATCAGCAATTGCTGAAATAAAGAGATTGACTGCAAGGTCAAAGCAAGAGTTAAGTCTGCCGTCCTTGAAAGGGACAAAATTGAAAAGGTGTCTGCCAAGGCACTCATGGCCAAGTTGCCAGACACCCCCAAAACAACAATTGAACTGCTTTTAAATGTCCAGAAGCACGTTGTGGAAGGCCTTCAATTCAAGTCTTTTGCCTTCTCTGTGCTGTCTATCTGGATCAACAACCCTGAGATGTATGAACATTTCAAACCTGCAAAGCGTGCAAGAACCGTGGACACTGAATTGCCAGCACAATTACTTGCGCGGAGACTGGCAAAGCCTGCTGAAGCTGCTGGCAAGGAGGAAACCTGCAAAGGTAATCTAAAAAAACAAAATTAATAACAACTTCAAAATACTTATCTTTTTTAGAGAACATTGATGGTGAACTCTGCTGGGTCGTGGTTCCTTTTGTCCCTCCCACCTTCTATTCAAATTTTGCCACTCATGGCGCAAAACAACTCTATTTGTCCTCCCTGTCTTGCAGGAGCTCAAAGACAGGGTCCACAGGTCCTTTCTGATGTTGCAAGAGGTGTTGGCTGAACTTAAGCATGTTGAGGGGCATCTGAGTGTGCAGTTACTGCCTACAAGGCTGCTCAATTGGTCTGCATTGATCTGGTGGTCCTCAATGGAGTTTACACAGTAAACTCCATTGAGCTTGTTTGGGACGTCATGGCAACACTCCCATTCAAGAATGTACCAGAGATAAGCCAGGCCCATGTGGCTGCTTGCTTCTGCTACCCCTTGGAGCACAAAATTTCTTACCTGCTGGACAACTTTGGGCGCACAGTGGGAAAATTGGCTGTTGCAGACGCAACAGCCGTCAAGAAAACCAAAATCCTCTTGGAAAACTTTGGGCTGGCATGGTGTGCCAACAAGACAGGGGTCCCATCAGCCATGGAGATGACCTTTGCAAAGACCAAGCATGAAAAGAAGATCATTGCATTTTTCAATAAATTGTGCAAGTTTACAGAAGCCTTTTCTGGGCAAAGGCTTTATCTGGTGGTTTACCTTGGGTATCTCTTCTACTTTGGAATGGGCGCCAGCGTGGAGAATCTTGACAGGGTCCTCCTAGGAATCAACAAGGCCAGGCTCTCCCTGGATGGGAAGAAGGCCCCCCTGGGTATGACTCAGTGGATCACGTCATCCAGGACGCCCTGGTCCTGGCCAGTATCTACGGGGTTGCAGCCCTGCCAGAGAAGCTGCTTCTCCATTTGCACCTGACCCTACTCCTTTCACCAGCAGGCAGGGTTATTTTAACCAGGGTTTATCCACTGTCCACAGTGTGGCAGTGGAGGTTGTGCACCACCTCCGTTGTGGGATGGGTACATACAGAAGAACTCACTACAGGTGCTCTTAATAAATTCTCTCTTCCAATAAATTTCATTACAATTCATATTATTTTTATTATAATAAAATTTTCTAATTCTTATTTTAGCAAACTAGATTTGCAAATATATTCCAGAGAAGATCTTAATAAAAGCATAATAATATATGTCAATAAAATCTACTTCTAATTTTTACACCTTACATTTAACTTTTTTAATTTGATCTTTATATTTATTTGCCAAAGTGATATTAATGGTTTTGCGTAATCCAGTATCAAGCATTTGGGATACCCTTAGATGACACAATAAAAAAATGATTATAAATAAATTACTAACCTTCATTGATTGTCCTGCTGAATGTGATTGCAGGCTTGGAAACATTTAAATATAAAATGATAATTAATTAATATTGAATAGTAAATTAGAGAATATAAAAAAGTCAGATAAGCTAAGCCTTTAATTGATTGGCTGTTTTGCAAGGCAAGCATGGATGAACAAATCAGTGTGGCCATAGAATTTGATCACATCTCAGCTGGGAGGGTGTGGATCTTGGCTTGCAGCAAATTAAACAGGTCTTTGGTCCCAGTGAGGTCCCTTGCTTGACAACTTGCTTAAGCCACCCAAAGACTTCCTCAAGGGGATTTAGGAAGGGCAAATAGGCTGGGAGGAGGAGAAGGTGCAAATTTGCCATGTTCAATTGCTGGGGACCCACGGCAATGCTTGTGTCAATCATTGGGAATTCCTCAAGAATGTCAGACACCTTGTGGAGACCAACGTTTTCCAATACAATTACGTTGGTGAAGCCAGAGCTTGTGTGCCTAGGTGCTCCTGGATCAATTGGAGAAATGATAGGAAGTTCTGTGTTGTAACTGTGCTGTTTTAGCAGAGTTACACAAGAAAACATATTTAGAAGATGGATAAAAATCTTTATTGTGAGATAGTGATTATATAGTTTATGTAAATCAAAGATAACATGAACATGATTGGTGATCACACTTCTGGATGATAGAGGGGGTGACTTGATCCTGGTAATGAGTCAAGCACCAAAACAAGGTATCCACCATGAAGGATCATCATCTGTTCATGTTGTTGAATTTGGTAATTCAAGTTGACTTCCTAGTCTGGCTTTGAGTGACCAGATAATTGGATTGCAGGTCATGAACCTGCTTGGTTGGAACCTTGCTTGCAGGTCAAGCCTGCAGTTTTGACCCCCCCCAACTGAAGGTCAGCCTCCACTGGGGGCAGGTTGTCAGGGAGGTTGTCAGGAGCCCGGGCGCTGTATTGAACTAGTTGCTGTTCTGTGGCAGCAGGGCAGTTTCTTGCTATTTCTGTCTTGCTTTTCAGGGTTGTAGGCAATCATGGTGTAGGGTCTTGTCTTGCTTACGTTTTCTAAGCCCTTGCATGAGGTAAGTGTTATTGTTGTTTACCTTCAGGATGATTTACGGCCCCACTTTCTTGGGTTGTAGCTTGCTCTTGTCAACATTCATGACCCAAACTTTGTCCCCAACCTCATGTCTATTGTGGATGGGGACAAAGGTTTTCTGTAGATGTTCATTCTCCTTCACTATTTGTTCACTATTAGCTTTTACAACATGAGGGTCTGAGCATGGAAAGACTTCACTTGGAATTTCCAGTTTAGGTCCTGTCAATGCTTGTTTGATATTTGGCTGTGTGCCATATACCAGTTCAAACAGGCTTTTCCCAGTGGATCTTTTCACTTGGGTTTGACACACAAGTAGTGAAGTTGGTAGCTGCTTGTACCAGTCTTCAGGTCTACCGGCGGTGATTTTGGCTAAGGCTTGAGGCTACTATTAAGCTGCTCTACACGTCCATTGGTCTGTGGGTGGTATGGTGTTGTTACAGTGTGTTTGACCCCATTTTTTGTGAGGTATATGTTGGTGGTTTTTAAGGGTCAATTCTTTGCCTCCATTGGTTATCAGGAGTTCTGGCTTTCTGAACTTGCTGATTATCTCCTTGCCAATAAATTGTTGTATGTCATTGCCAGTGTGTGCCTTTACTGCTTGGGCTACTGGCCATCTTGTTGCAAAGTCAATGGTGGTGATGATGTATTTCTTGTCATTGTTTTCCTGGCATGGGGCCAATAATGTCAAAAGCCCATACTTTGAAAGGTAGTTGTGTGCAGATGGGAAGTACTGACTTTGGAGGGGTTTTGCTTTTGGCAATTTTTTTGCATACCTCACATTGGTCTAGAACTTCTTGAATATTGCAATATAAGGTTGGCCACCAGGCCTTTACTTGAGGAACTCATATAGGCTTTGGCTCTTGGTATGTCCAAGGTCTCTGTGATAGTGTAGGAAGGTGTTGACTTGCTGATGCGTGGGAATGTAGGGAATGGTTGCACTGTCAGACATTTTTCTGTGTAGGGTCCCATATACGTCATCAAATAAGTGCTCATTTTTGATGACTATTTCCTTTGTTATGTTGGTTTTGCCGGGGAGAAACCTTTGTCCTTTGTTTGTAGTACTAAGAGAGGCCAGTCTGGGTCAAGCCCATTCTCTCCTCTTGAAGCACAAACATACAGGCGGGACAGGGTGTCTATCATGGCAAGCTCATCCCCAGGTTTGTACTGGATGAGCACGTTAAATCTCTCCAATAGCTCCATCCAACAGGCTTGGCGGCGCAACAGATTTGCTTGAGTCTTAAAATAGATGAGCAATTTGTGATTGGTTAATGCTGTGAATTCTTCCTGACGTTCTAGGTAACAGTGCTATTTGACTAGACAGTGCATAATAGCCAACAGTTCTTTGTCATGGATAGGGTATTGGCACTTACCATCTGTCAATTTTTGCAATTCATAAGCTACAGGCAGGAAGTCACTGTCATTATTTTTGATTTGAAGTACTCCCCCAATGGATGCATCTGAGGTGTTGGTCTCCATTTGGTATTCTCTGTCACGTTTGGGGTATTATAGGATAAGAGCTGTTGTGAGTTTCTCCTTGAGGCATCTAAAACAGAGGTCACGTTGGGGGTCCACACAAACTTGGACTTGGCGCCTTTTATGGCGGATAGGGGGCAGTAAAAATGCCACAGTTGGGTATGAAGTGTTGTACATAGGCCACCATTCCCAAGAAGGTACAGAGTTCCAACTTCTCTTTGGGTGATGGAATCTTGCAGATGGCCTGTATCTTTTGACTGTTGGGTTTGATTCTGTCCTTTGAGACTATGTGTTCTAGGAAGGGTATTTGTTTGCGGAAGAACTGGCACTTGGAGGGCTTGGCCAACAGTTTGTGTTGTGCCAAGGTGGCAAAGACTGCCTTGAGGTATTTGTAGTGTTGTTCCATCAAGGGGCTGTAGACAATGATGTTGTCTAGGTACACTAGGGCGTGATTGTCTATGTGGGGTGCAAATACTTTGTTCATGAAGGTTACAAAGGTGAACGGAACATTGGTCATGCCAAAGTTGAGTACCATACATTTTTAGGAGCTGTATTTAGTGTGGAAGGCCGTTTTGGGGATGTCTTCCTCCTTAATGTGAATCTGGTTGTAGCCTGCTGTCAGATTGATCTTGGAGAAGACTGTGGCTCCTCCCAAGGCATTGAAGAGTTTGTTAATCAGTGGTAGTGGGTAACAATTCTTAATGGTAACTTTGTTTAGGGCATGGTAGTCTGTGACCAGTTGTAAAGTACTGTCTTTCTTAGCCACAAAGAATATGGCAGCCCCAAAGTGAGACTGTGAGGGGCAGATAAGTCCTTTTTCTAATGCCTCCTTGAGGTAGGCGCGTAAGGTGTTGTCTTTATTTGGGGTCAGCCTGTAGATAGGGCACGCCTTGGGGACAGCCCCCTTGAGTTGGATGGAGTGTTGGATGTGTTTCTCAGGGGGCAGCCCAGGTAGTGCTTCTTTGAAGATCTCTGGATGGCAGGCCACAATTTTGCGGTTCTGAGGCGTGGAGGTATCCTGGTGATCTTTGAAATGTATGATCTCATACTGGCAGGAGTCCCAATCAATTGCTTTCAGGTTTTTCTTCTTGTCCTGGGTCTCTGTGATGCACACAAAAACGTGGTCACACAGAAGTTTGTCCACAGAGTCAGGATAGATCTGGTGGTTGACATCTTCACTCTTGATGGTCAACACTGAGGTTGCCTAGTCTATGTGAGGATTGTTCTTTTGCAGCCAGTCTAGTCCCAGCACAATTTCAAACTTTGAAAAAGTCAATGACAGGACCTTGAATGATGGAGTGGAGGTTCTCAAGCATGACAGAGAAGGGGGAAGTTTCCTTTGTCACGGCAATGTGGTGTTTGTCAGCCAGGACCACATTTTTAATCCGCAAAGGATTAGTGGCCAGCTTGAACTTATCCACAAAGCTACTGTTGACCAGGGTTCAATCTGCTCCCAAATCCAGGAGTGCTGAGCCTGTGTAACTGCAAAAGCAGAAAGGATAGGACATCAATTTATTGGGATGTCTGGCAATGGTGTATAGTACCAGGTCCTCAGAGGGCACCTGGATCATTGGGCATTAGTCCATGTCCTCAGGTTGGTACTCATCATTGGGCAAGTCAGGAGTTGTGTGGGGAGAGCTTGGCTTGCTTAGTGCTCTCCCTGGGATTTTCTCTTGTCTTGGTTGTCTTGCGTGGTGGTGACACAGAACTGGGTCTGGTTTGACTGGCCATTGTTTCCATTTCCCTATCCATTTGAACCCGGGGGTTTGTGGTTGGTGTTATTCCTGTTGCCTCCAGGGGGTGGTTGAGAAGAGCGCCTGCCTGGATGGGAGTCCTTGGGTCTTTCTTGTTTCCCAGTTTGTGTCTTATGAAGTGTATTGAAAATTGATCCGCTTTCTCTGCTTCACAGTACAAGCTTTGCAGGTTGGTCACCTGGTCCAGGTTCACATGTCTCATCTCATGCAACTTGAGGGCGTTGTAGCACATGAGGTGTGTGGCTGGGGTGTAAAAGGCCATTTTGGATGGTGCACAAAGTTGGAGTTCTTTGTAGGCGCAGGTGAGTTCCTTCACGGTGCCTGTCTGGGTCAGGTTCTTTACTTGGCATATGATCATGAGCCCTGTATCCTTGAGCACAAATCTTGCCAGGAAGTCTTGCTTAAAGGTATCCCAGTTTTTGTTGGTGTGCTCTTTGTGTCACTTGTTGCACCAGGTGCCAGTATCATGGGTCAGGAAAATGGAAATTTCTGTGATCCAAAACTGCTGTGGGCATTCCATCTGAGCCAGCTTGCTCTAGGCGGACTGAATCCATGTGGCAGTGTTGTTGTTGGCCCCGGCAAAAGGTTCCAAGGTGGCGCTTTGTAGTCTTTGAGCTACGTAGGCAAGCATGGTGTTTTTGTCAGCTGGTTGCAGCATTGAGGAGGGAGCCTGAAGGAAACCTTGTGCAGAAATGGCGTTAAAGGTAGGTAGCAGGATCACTGTGTTCTGATACAGGACAAAGCCATTGGGTATGGCAGTACCAGGGGTGTACAGAGTCCAGTCAGGCAGGAGGCCAGACATAATTCTGTCAAGGATTTGTTGGCCGCAGCGCATGCAGGCAACAGGCGGAATTTTTCAAGATAAGGTAGGATGGAGAACCTACCTGTGCTACCAATGTTATAACTGTGCTGTTTTAGCAGAGTTACACAGGGGAAAATATTTAGAAGATAGAAATAATATTTATTGTGAGATAGTGATTATATAGTTCATGTGAGTCAAGGATAACAGAAACATGATTGGTGATCACATGGCTAGATGATGAAAGGGGTGGCTTGATCCTGATAATGAGTCAAGCGCCAAAACAAGGTATCCACCATGAAGGATCATCATCTTTTCATGTTGTTGGATTTGGTAATTCAAGTTGACTTCCTAGTCTGGCTTCAAGTGACCAGATAATCAGATTGCAGGTCACAAACCCACTTGATTGGAACCTTGCTGGCGGGTCAAGACTGCGGTTTCAACATCCGGCTATTGTGAGATCCCAAAATCATTTGGTATAGCTCAACCCCCTTTGGACCAAGGAGAGCTACCATTGAATAGGCTGTGGAGCAGACTGCAGCACTCCAAGCCACCCCATCATTTGAGCCTTTGGGGACATAGCCATATGCATTGCGCAAAGACGAGGCAAATGCTGATTTGTCAATATAGTGAAATTTGATTGTCCCCTTGGCTTTGAGGGCAGTGTACGCCTCTGTGTAGTTTTTCTGGGTCTCAATGTTGGTTGGGCTATTCTGATTGTACGGAGATACCCCGAGCTTTTTCCAGGAAAAGTGCATCTTCTTCAGCAGATGGTAAGAAAAGGAAATGGAAGCCTCAACCCCAAAAGTAGATTTAACCATGGCCTGTATATTTGCCAGTTCAAGATGGCAGTCCCAGGTGATCCACTGGCAGATTGCCCATTTGTGCTCCTTGGTGAGCATGGCAGAAACGTGCATGGATTTCTTCCACAGCAAGGACTCAACCTGTGTTAATGAACTTGTTGAAGGTCTTGGAGGCATACTTGGGATCTACTCCAACAAGGGCCGTGGACGCCTTGTAATTGCCTGATTCACACATTAGCTTAAGCAAAATGATGTGTTTAATGTCAGGGATGCGCTTCTGAGTGGACTTTTTAGCAGTGGGGATTGACTCGTTGGCATTGGGCACAACACAGGGCATGGGCACCTTGGTGTAAAACGCAGCAACTTTCTTTAGCACCAACTAACCTCATCAGTTCTGATGAACTCAGGCTTCTTGTCCTCTTCCTGATTGCCATCACTGATGTAGGGCTTGTAGCTAGTATCAAGTACAGGCTTCACCTTCTCCAGCATGGCTGACGGGACTGACTCTTTCCAGTACACAACGTCAAACACATATGAAGTAAGTTCTACCTCCTTGTTTCTAACTTTCTTTGTAGTGGTGACCTTGGTGGGCTTCTGGGTCAGCTTGGGGACCCAAGGGTTGATGCTCTGCACCCTAGCAGCTTATGCTCCTTGAACCAGCTGTGTCAGTGCAGCGTCACTATGGAATTCTCCTCTCCTGTCTCCTCCTTGAGCAGGCACTTGGGTTGCACTAACTCTATTTTTGACCCACAGGGGCGACCGCAACTGCAGTGCACAAAGGGTGCATTGGTACTCTGGTGTTGTGTTCCTTCCATTTTAAAATTTAATAAAATATTAAATAAATTTCAATTAAGTTACTCCCTAATTTCATTCTTGCTTTTATCTGAATATGGATATTTAATTAGAGTTTTTCCCACCCAATATCCCAATTATAGATTTTTTATTTCTTAGTTGGTTGTTTTTGGTTTTACCACACCCATTTTAGAATACTCAAAAAAAATCCACCCATTTTCCTAGATTTTACTGCCAAATTCAAACACCCAACACAAGATTTTTAAAATTTATGATTCAGATCTTTTATCTTATTTTAGATACCTTGGTATCATTCATGATTAAAATCCATTGCACACACTGAGTGAGTGATTTTGTTCACATAGTGAGTTGCTATTGTGTTTTGTTTTTGGTTTGAGTTTTGACTCACCTTGCTTGGGTGTATTTTGTCACTGATTTACATAGTAAACCTATGTACACCAAAAGTCAACTCACATCATTTTGTTTGTGAATCAATGTATTTCATATTGTATTTTTGTTGTAACTGTGCTGCTTTAGCAGAGTTACACAGGTAAAAATATTTAGAAGATAGATAATAATCTTTATTGTGAGTTAATGATTATATAGTTCATGTGAATCAAGGATAACATGAACATGATTTGTGATCACACAGCTGGATGATGAAAGGGGTGGCTTGATCCTGATAACAAGTCAATTGCCAAAACAAGGTATCCACCGTAAAGGATCATCATCTGTTCATGTTGTTGGATTTGGTAATTTGAGTTGACTTCCTAGTCTGGCTTTGAGTAACCAGATAATTGGATTGCAGGTCATGAGCCTACTTGGTTGGAACCTTGCTGGCGGGTCAAGCCTGCGGTCTCAACATTTTGAATAGTTTCTCTTTGTGAGTGAGCCCTTCATTGCTGTGTTGACTCATTTTGCCCATTAACTTCAATAAACCCTGTTAACAGAGTGTATATTTTAACCTGATAGTTGGATTTTGATAAATCTGAAATCATTTTGTTTAAATCTGAAGTATTTTTGGTTGTCATCATAGCTTTTAAAACTACTGTACATCTTATTCTATTCATTCTTGTTCTTTCCATTAGACTGTTGTCTTCCCCAATCAAATACTGAACTATTATTGGTTCAGTTGCAAAATTGATTTGATTTCTTATGGCTTGAGCCCACTTGAGGCAATAAAACAGACAGACTCACTTTTATACATATATCAATTTTGGGTAGAGCTGTCAAAGTTTTAAAAATGAGATATTGACTCAAAATCTAATTAAATTTAATAAATAGCTATTTTAACTGAGAATCACTTGTTCCACAGATAAATTAAGATAATTTCCCAATCAACTTCTTGTGGCAGACTGGTTAGTACCTGTTCTAGCCAGTACCTCTCTCACTTTCTAGCATCACTTAGTTTTTGAAGCAATTGAAAAGATTTTAAAGAATAGTGTTTCATTTGATTTAAAAATATATTTTAGTTTTAAAATTTATTAACATGGCAAAATCAAAGGAAAGAACAAGCGTCAAACTTGTAACCAAATGAGTTGACGCTACTAATTCTCCTCTGAAGAGGGGGAAGCAACCAAGACCCCAGTTGTCCCTGACTCCTGGGAGGAGCAGACAGACACAACCCCCCCCTCAAACAGACAACAATATGGAGACCAAAACCACCCATCCAACCCCTCATAATAGTGCTGAGGAACCAGGAATCATCCACAAACCAAAAACTAGACCAAGCCCTGCCAACCGTTGCAAGGACATGTCAAACAGCCCCAACATAAGAGTACCAAGCACGTGCAGCAGCCGCCCTCAATCCAGAGGACAATCAGGCAGTCCAAAGACCCGGGGAAAAAACCACAATCCAACTCCCAAAAGCCACTATTGAAATACTAGAAGGCATGGGCATTAGTGAACAGGAAATTACAGAATGTTGTAATCTCTCCTTCTCAGCCTCAGACATCATCAGGTGGCATAAAGCAGGTTAAAAACCCCTAGAAGCGCACTCTTGGACAAAAGAAAAATTCTCACCCATGTCCACAGTCTACTGGAAAGAAGTAAACATTACACTCAAATAGGCAACGCCAATGAGAAACATGGGTATCCGCAGCAACAAGACAACAGAACGGATGACCCTAGCCAGTCACCAGGCTGAAATCATTCAGGCAGTCAAAGCAAAACTCCCCCTAGCAGCCACTAAGGAATGGAAAGCAAGTGGCTTCAACCTATATGAAGCCACCAAATATTTTCTAGCTTTTGTCCCAGTGAAATTTGCCAAAGACTTTAAAGGACTAAATGTTCCAGCAGATAAACTAACCACCTTCTTTGACATCTTCTTGCGCAAAGGCACAGTAATGAACTGGGCTGCAAATGGGATGACTATTGACAAAGCAAAAGCATGGAGAGCCATGACTTTTCACCCGGACAACACTATCAAATGGAACAACCAGGGCTTCAACCCAAAAGACGCCCAAAGATGGGCTTTCATAGGCATATGCCCAGCAGACAGTAGAGTCCTCAAGGAAGCCCAATGGAACCCAGACAACGTCCATCTATAGAGACCCTTTAAATATTAGACACCCAAAATTGCCACAGAATGGAAAGAAAATGGATACACACACGTAGAGATGAAATATTGGCTAGGTAAGAAGCTGTCAATGTCAGATACCAAAGCATGGCAAATGGCAGGTGTTACTACCCAGCTACACATGAATATCAACAACCTCCAAATTAAGCTCAAAGAATGGGAGATGTGGCAACACACCACATCTCTTGCAGAAGCAGCTATGTGGATAGCGCAAGGGTTTGACCCATCATCTGCAGCAATATGGATGGATAAGAAAATCCCCCAAAAGACTCAGCATACCTAAAGGGTAAACTCAGCCCAGAAGATGCCTCAGAATGGCTTGGTGAAGGTATTACAGAGGACACCATTCTAAAATGGAGAACTATGCTCCCAGATGCATTAGCAGCAGGAGCCTTCTTGCAAGCCAACTTCCCCCCAGAAGAAGCCGTGGAATGGTACGACACGGGTGCTACAGCAGCTGAGGCAACCATCTTTAAACAAGGTGGGTGGAATCCAGCCACTGTGACAAACTGGATTAAGACTAATAATATGAAGTACAGTGATATCAACAAGTTCATCCACACTACCATAAGTCCAGCTTTGGCTGTGAAATGGAAAAGGCTAGGCTTCTCAGCAACAGAAGCATTACAATGGGCAGCCATGGAAATCCAGGTAGACCTTGCACGCAAACTCAGAGAAAAGAAGTCCACCTGACTAATGTAAGTGATTTTTTAAACATTGGATACACAATAGATGAAGCAATTGAATTTGCAATAAAGAAAACTCCTCTTAAATCAGCCCCACCCCCTAATAAACCAAACAATCTTTCCTAAAGCAACAGAGTTAAAAAAGGACTGGAAACTGAACTCAACAAGGAGGGCTTTATCCCCTTTGAAGAGGCCATCAGAGAACACACAGCCCAAGGGGACCTGCACAAGACACCCCCCAGATCATCAATCAACTACGCTATTTGCATCTATGTCAATAACATCTCCAAAGGGTCTTTTACACAATGCAAAGACGCCATCTATGAGGCCTTTGACTGCCATTTCCCAGACCAACAAGTAGACAGTAATTAGTCAGCTTCCAAAGGATACCTGGATATTGGCTTTGAGAATGCAGAAATACGAGAGGAGGCACTGACTTTAGAGATATGCCACAACAGCATCCCTCTCAAGATAGAGACAACCAGCTACTCAGAACAAAGAGCAAAGTGGGTTACATTCTCTAACTGTCATGGTAGATTCCATAATGCCAGGTATTGTCTGTCCAAGTAAGAAGGCTTGGAAGGCCAGAAAACCTTTATCAAAATTGACCAAGTTAACAGATTTAAACCAAACAGTTGATTGAAAATGGGTCACAGCTACTCCAGTCTGCTAGCTGAAACCAGCTCCCCCTTTCAAAATGATGTTGATAAATTGATTTAATATGAGGGTCACCCAATATGAGCTTGTTAATCAGTATGGTTGTCAGAGATTAGTCACACAAGGGTTCTTTGCAACTTGGACCAGATACTTACTTAGCAATGTAGAAGGAATAGGAGGTCAAGACTCAGGTGGTATTGCTTAGTCAATTTTTCTGATATATATTGAATAGTTTTCCCTGTTTCAACTCTAAGAGTTGAGTCCTCCTAAATTTACTCAATAAAAATCAATTATCCCAAGTTCTAAATTTTAAAAATGCATCCTGTGATTGGGCTGTTACGGCATATCCTGTACAATCTGATTCTGAACCAAATTATTTCAGGAAGATGGGGCCCAGCATCTGGAACTTTGTTGTTGGCGCCTCCAAATGTCAATTTCATGCCAGCCAATTTTGAAGCTCCTCCCCCATTCTTGAAACAGAAAATTATGTCCCTTCTCAATGCCCAGAATTCTACGCTGAAGATGCATTGATGCTTTCCCAGGTCATTTATCTTGGTTTACTCTGGTTAGGACTACTGGCTTTACTTAATCCTGGAGTTTCAATTGGAAATTTCACAAAAAAATATCTGAAGCCTTGTTGGTGGTTAATAATCAATTCTATGTGGATTTGGTTTGTAATTCCCCATCATTTAGAAACAGCTTTATATTATCCAGTAATTTCTGTCACACTAACCTTCTCACTAACAGAGATAGTAACTGGGTACAGGAAGCCATTATCACAGGCCTTTTGTACTATGGAGATATCAAAGAAGTCATGCTAGAAGGCTTAAACAAAGCTAAATGCATGAAACCAAAAGTCATCCATGCCCTTCTAGATATGGCACCTATAGTAAAAAGCAAATGTGTACATCTACCCAGATTCATCTGCCTCTCTGGGTGTGACAACACAGTCACATACGTGGAACCGGAGGCAGAAAGACCAGTCTGCTGGTTCTTTTTTCATATGGGACATACAGCATACAGCTGCAATCACAGAAAGGGAGTCCACCATAATGACATTGATCAGGATGAGGATAACAGTGTCACAAGACTGAACAATAAAGTGTTCCTAAACCCAAAGCCAACCTGGTGACTACCCCCAGATGTGACTGACCTTCAAGAGATGAAAGCCATCCAACAGGCAATGACAATCAGACACAAGGAGGACCATGCCAGAGTTGATGGCCTTACTAACAAAGAAGAAACTATGGATCACAAAGACCCATCAACCCCATTCCTGGTACATATTGATGAGGAACCCCCAGTGGAAGCACAGACCATACACCCAGACCCACAGGAATGGCATAAGACAAACACACGCCAAACTGACCCTTGCAAAATAAAAAACCAAAGAAACAACCAGGTGAGACACCACCTAATACTAACACTTCACAGAAGCCTATGGAACAGGGCTTCACAATAAACAAGCCAATCTGCCCCCAAAAACCGCAAAAAGGTAACCCAATCCCAGTTCCAGGTGAAGACTATGGCATGTTGGCTGACTTCCCTGCCTCCCAGTTCCCAATATATAAGAAAGTCAACCCACCCACACAACCCATCCTGTCCTCAAATCAAGGTATACATAAAAGCTTCTGGAACCCACAAAACAAACAACAACAACAACATCATCATACCTGTGGGTCAGGCCGCAGTTTATAATGTATATTGGAACAACCAACATGTGTAGCATGGGCAACTGGGCCGCACGTGCCAGAAAAATGCACCATTATAAAAATCAAAAAATATAGATGTCCTTGTAATCTCTGAGATACAAGGATTTGCCACAAAAGAATACACCCCCCTCCACACTGACCCCTTATCCCACCCCTGGTCACAACAACTCAACCTCCAATCCTTTTGGGGAAAGCACATGGCTATAGTTGCGCTCTGCCCCCACATAGACCTCCTTTTCTTAGAATCCCTTCAAGACAAAAGAATCATAATAGCAAACACAACTGATACCATAACCAAAGAAACACTTAGAATTGTAGGTGTATATATCTCACCGCAGTTTGAAGAGAGTAAATCCCAATGGGAGGCACTCAACAAAATAAACATCACCAACAATACAGTGGTGGCAGGTGACTTTAATGCATGGACTGATAAGCTCTGCAACACATACCCAACCCGAAGTAAGCCCCACCACAAAGGGGCTACCATGCTACATTACATGACGCAGAAAGAACTGATCTTCACCCTTGATGACAAGGAAGACGGACCTGCAAGTCTCACTAGATGGGTCTTTGACGTTGGCAATACTCCTGTCAAGGGCAGTAAACTAGACTACATCCTGGTAGCAGGGGCACTTGCGCATATATCCTCACGTTTGGTGGTGATAACGTCATTGGTAAGCAACCACATGATAGTAGTAGTGAAAATAGCCAAACCGGAAAGAAAAAATTAAATCATGGTCTATCATGCCGGCAACCATGAGAAACATAGAATGTGTAAGATTTATGGAGATAAATCTATCTAAAACAATTAACCCACTAAAAAAAGATGAAAAAGATATAATAAAAAGATGGGCACTCATAAAAAAGGCAATAAAAAAGTAAACAACTGAATTTGAAAAACAATGGAAAGCCTCCTGAAACAATAAAAAAAAGCAGGCAGAAGAAGAAATAAACAAAATAACTAATAGCCAACCCCCTAAGGGGATGGATGATAATGATTGGTTTAAAAAATTTCAAAAGACCACTAAAATACTTAGAAGCATCCAACAGAAGGAGCAAGCAATTACCCGGGTAAATGCCACCTTCAAATTTCAATGCCTCTTAGGCTCAACAGCCAAGGGTGGAATGGCAAGCCTCCAATTCACCAAATTGTGTACCAACATCACAGAGCTCACAGCCACCAACAGGGCCACCAGCTCATCAAGGGAAGGAATGGAAGAGATCACTACAGACTTCTATAAGGAGCTCTTCTCAAGAAGCATTACCAACCCAACTGCCCAAAGCACCTTATTTGAGATGGCCAAGCCAAGACTATCTACCTGCTCAGCCCAAGACACATCATCTCTCACCCGCCCTATATCTAAAGGGGAAGTGAAAAGAGCAATGAAAGATGCCCCCAAGGGTAAATCACCGGGCCCAGATGCCATCCCAGTAGATGTGAACAAGCATCTATCAGATGTTCTGTGTGACAAACTAGTAGAATTATTTAACCATTGCCCGGAAAATGATGACCAGATCCCAGGAGGCAACATTGTAAACATATGTCTCATATTTAAAAAGGTGATCCAAAAACCTTAAAGAACTGGAGACCAATTAGTCTTTCAAACACAGACTATAAACTCCTCACCAGGATTCTATTGGACAGACTTGTGAAGCTCGCTCCTAAGATCATCCATAAGGATCAGAAAGGCTTCATCAAAGAAAGATCCATATGGGAAAACATAGAAAGGGTTCATAACATTTTCCAATGACCAACCTCTCAGAAAGCAGGCACTCTCATGTTTCTTGACAAGGAAAAGGCCATGACTGAGTAGACTGGGACTTTCTTAAAGCTGCTCTTAGATTAGTAGGAATCCCTGAATCATTTATGCAATGGATCACAACATTGTACAAGGATTTATTGGCACAAGTCATCCAGAATGGGGAACTAACCACCCCAATAGAGATTCAGCAAGGCCTACGCCAAGGAGACCCAATGTCCCCCATCCTCTTCAATTTTGCATCAAATGTGATACTGGCAGCAGCAGATAACACACTAGAAGGAATAAGCCACCCAGGCCAGTGGCCTCTCAAATCTCTTGCCTTTGCAGACAATACAGTATTTGGCTTAGCATCAGAACATGATGCTTCCCTCTTCAACACTATCATACAACTCTATGAATGGGCATCAAATGCCAAGGTTAATACAGAAAAAACAATAGTGATTAAGATTGGAGTGGGCAATATACCTACACCAGAAGGATCTACCCCTGACCCAGACAACTCAGTCTTCTAACACCTTGGAGTGCTTTTCAAAAAGGATGGTATATCTTTGCACAAGATTAAAACAAAGATCATCTCAGACCTTGTGACACAAATGGGGAAACGGAAATATAGACTTATCAACCTGGAGACAAAAATTCAAGCCCTGAACATATTTATTTACTCAAAAATATGATATCTGGCTCATCTCATCCCTCTATCAAAATATTTTGAGAAAAAGGTAGACATACTGACCAGAACTTTCTTATGGGGGAAAGCCTCAGCAGCCCCAATCAAACTCAACTACCTGCGCATCCCAAAGAAAGCAGGGGGACTAGGACTCCTCCCAATAGCAGATAAGGCCAGACAAATATGGTCCAAGAGCTTTCTGGCAGCCATTGAAGCGACAGAAAAATTCACTGCCCTGGGTAGAGCAACCAATTGGATAGCATCCATGGACTCTTCCTCCCCCGTCACTAACTTCTCCCTTAGACTCTGGATGTTAACCCACCCAGGCCTTAGAGCAAATGTGAATTCAGCAGCCTACTGGCGTGAATTGTAGAGAACGGCAAAAATGTTGCAATGTAAAGTGAAAGCAGCAGAACCAGACAAAGAAAACAAAGCGGCACTAAATCAGCTCCAGACCCGTTTAGATACAGCACCCAATGATACTGTCAAAAAGCAGATCATGGCAGCTATGCTGAAAGTCACATACCTCACATACTGGAAAGGTTTCAAAACTTCCTCAGCCAACTTCAACATAATTAGAAAGCAATGCCCACAAAGCGAACATCCCAAACTTATAAGAGATTGATCAAAAGCAGGAGTGGACATCCCTATACCTCTCTGAGATCTTATTGAACTTATGAACTCAAAATTGATAAGCTCTGCGCAACAAGCAACAACCTGGCAAGTGATGAACCGGGCATATAGAACGGACAAAACATGCGGACCGGCATTCCCATACAAAGGGTGTGCCCTCTGTGGAGTCGCATCAGCAGGAGTCTCACACTGATACTTTACATGCCCACACTCCACCGCAATATGGAGAGATATATACACTAGCCTGGGAATCATGGACCACACATGGACCCACCCTGGCCAAGACCTTTTCTTCTCCAGATTGCTTCCCAAAGCCCCACCCCAGCTCAAAGCAATCCTATTCCAATCTGCCATATGGCAGATACATATAACAAGGAAAGCAAAAGTCTTCTGAAACCAAAATGGAACACCCCAACTCTCCTGCCTAGGCTTCAAAGCTGATGTCAACAGAACTCTTGAGAGGATCTCCAAATTTGGCAAGATCATCCCTGGAGGGAAAAGACAGGTACAAATCTTACTATCACTAAGAGCAGTCTTTTTCATGACTACTCAATAGGCCAACTAGCTTTCCACTGGTCATTGGCTCTTAATCCTTACCAAGGATGAGCTGTTTTTTCAACAGGTGCTCCATGTGGATACCCCCCAACTCCCCCAATAAAGAAATTTCTTGGTTTTAAAAAATAGTACCTGTTCTAGCCAGCTTGCCACAAGATGTAGGTTGAGCCAGGTTCAAATCTTACTGATGATAATTTATGTAATTTCAATTCATCATGATATCTACTGCTCTATCTCATAGAATATAGCATAAAGCTTTCTATGAGAAGATCAACCTTTTGTTTCATTTAGTACTCATTTTAAATATACTTTCCCACTTTTTAATCTAGTTTTTTATTTTATCCAGGGCTTAAGAAAACCTTTCTCCAAAAAGGCCTTCTGTTTAAAAGCTTATTATAGCTCAATTTTTACATTAAAATATAAATCTGGCAGACTTGTGTATTCATTAACAAATAAAGCAAAATACCCTCTTGGTATAACATTGTATGGATTAGAGTGAGTTTCTTCCATATGATTAACTAATACACTAAACTTAACATCTATGGCTTGAGAATACAACAGGAGATTTAAATGACCATGTCCACCAAAGCTAGATCATTCCTTCCAAACTAATAATGACTTCTAATGCTGTTAAACTATAAAAATTCAAAATTACATAGATTTAGTTTTACACCACTATTTTTTAACCATGAATATCAGAAAAAATATTAAGAGGCTTTATTAACCGTATGATTCTGAGACTGGTCCCAGCTATACTTATTTTTAATCTCCTTTGCGTCAAATGCTTACTCAATTTGTTTCTACATCGTTAGTTACTTAGTTTATAACATCCAAAATTTGTTTCCCTATATTTTAGTTTTAATTAAATTTTTTGACTTCCGCGGATATAATTTTTTCAAGATACTTTTCGGAAATAAATGTAAAAAGATTAAATGACTATTTTAGTCGAAATGATGTTATATCAACATGATATGCTCACACAATCTTTATTGAATTTAGTAAAAATAATATTTGTGGACATTTTTGCATTAAGGAAACTTGTTTATATCAAACACATGATTAGCTTTTTCTTTTAATTCAAAGGGCTTTATTCCATTAATATATTTTCTAAAGTTTATTGAAGTGTATTTTCATATATTCCGGAAATATAATTTATATTATAGATTGGTTTATTTTTTTCATCAATATCAGCTTAATTCTAATCATCAAGCACCTTTTTCTTTCGTTGTTTTCTTACATTGCCTTAAAAATATTTTAGCTTGTTTAACTTTTCGAAAGCAACCCCTATTATATTTAACTGTTCTAACCTATTTTCTCCAAAGTATGTATAGTTGCCTTTGAATAGAAAGTTACCAAACATAAGTATAATTTAAATTACAATCTTTAAAAGCATGATTTTCGCAAGGCATCGAGCAAAGCAAGCTGAGAGTCAGCGTAGTTAAATTTATTTGAAGGATAAAAGTCTTGAAAATGGATTTTTTTATAAAATAAGACTATTATTTTATGGCTTTAGCCGTATCACAAGCTACAGTAACCTCCATAAGTAATGGTCCACTGGTATTATTTAAGTTAATGCAAGATTTTACAAATCAAATATGAGTAAAACTAACATGCAAAAGATGGACTGCAAATTTTTTACAAGGCTTTAAAAATATGCAAAAACAAATAAAAGTGAAAAAAATATATAACAAAATTGAAATAAACACCATTATATCAATTGAATATATTTTATTAGATCTTTAGGTTGGAGTTATTTAATAAAAAAATCAGTTTTAAAATTTTAAATTAAACCAGCTTTCTTAAAATGTTAATTTTTAGTTTTAGTTATTTAAAACTAAGTTGCATATTCCAAGTATAAATAAAGATAGAAATATAAATAAGTGAAGTATTCCTTTTAAATTTAGAAAAGCTGAAATTATAATTTAAATTTTAGTATTTGATTTTCTAATTTATATGAAAATATAGAGCTTGTCTTTGGGTTTAAAATAAGCTATCGACATTTAGATTGGCTTAGTATTCACAGAGATACTTTGATTTTGGTTTCTAGTGTGTATTAAAAGTGAATTTAAATTTATCAAATTGACTCCAAGCCTTTGATTATGAAGCAAGCCCAGTTCCAGCACTTAACTATATATCTGAGCATCTAGAGTAGCTTAGGCTATCATGTTTGGTAACATTTTATTGGAATTATCTGAAAAACACACCTAACTACTTTAAATTTAATGGAAATCATTTTAATGAGTTTTGATATCATTATTGCCAGTTTACTCCATTGATATCATTATTTGGGTGATAGAATAGTAAGCAAGGTTTACTCTGAAACAATTTGCAGCCACTTGGATTTTGTGATACATCAGAGTGAAGTTTTCTATTATTTCACTTTGGAATGGATAAATTCAAAATGTTCAAGCAAACCATTGTTTACATTAACTAAGTTTATGTATCTCTTATAATTAATATTTTTAAAACTGATCAAGCTATCTTTTCTTCAGTCAATTTAATCTTTGGCAGAGTTTAAACATCCAATCATGCTAAAGTATCTTAAGCAATCAATTGCTTCTATTCCTGTTTTAATCCACATGCTCTGAAGTTGGGTAATCTTTGTAGATAAGTTTCTTTGCAATGGTTAAAATAGTTGAATGTTGCAACTGAACCAATAACAGCCCAGTATTTGGATTGGGGAAGACAACAGTTCAATAGAAAGGACAAGAATAGGAAAAAGATGTTTATTGGAGAATAACACAAAAGAAATACTCTTTTGAGGAGCTACAAGTCCACCAGGGTATGCTGTGGCACTGTGGCAGAATTTGATATAAGGTTTTGGGCTAGGAATATTCTAAGCAAGGGATCAGTACGTCAAATTGGCATCACTCTTATTCAGGAGATAACACCCATAATTTGTTATTGTCCACAGGATAATCTATGCAATTATTTATGTTATGGGGCGTCTTTTTGAACCCCCTGTGTATCATGAGATACATCTGCGGGCAGGGAATAATCTCAGTTACAACATAAACTACAGTTTGAAAATAAACAAATTAAATTTATATTTATTAAAGTCTATGTGGCTTATATTCTTCTTTTACATAATTCAGACCACATTTCACCTAATTTAACCTTTTTACTTTCAAGGATGCATGTAAGAGATTGCATGTAAGGGTGAGCCAAATCAAGCTTTTTGTTTTGCTATCAACTTTAAATTTAATTATCAATAGAAAATATATTCAGTTAAATTCCTTATAGCTTGAACCCACTTGAGGCAATATTGCAGGCATTCAGATACCCAGATAGACAGATTTGCTTTTATTTATTTTAATATGTTTCTTTTAATCTTTTCAAACTACATTTTTAAGCCTTTTAAATAAGAGCAGTCTTGATTAGTGCAAAGAAAAATTAAGTGTGTTGAGTTTATACTTATGGGAAGTATAATAAACAAAATAAAGGGAAGATTTAAGAAGAGAATGATACTTTATTGAGTATGAATATAGGATAATATATAGTATCATGACAAGCCACATGCTGTCCATGTACATCATGGAGGTCATGGAGCTTATCTGAGTAATGTTACTCTTGAGTCACAAGGCTTAATCAAGTTGTGTTCCATTTAGGACCTGGATTGAGTGATCCTCGTCATAGATGGTTAACTGATAATGGTGCCACCAGTTTATTGACTGGGCGGTGAACCATTCAGTGAGCCATTTGGTGATTTACTTGGGGCGTTAATTCCCCGAGAGGGAGTAATCAAATATGTTGCGACATCTCCCCCTGGGGTGCTGAAAGGCGGAGCCTTGGGAATTTTCTTGAGAGTATCTGGTATGCGGGCTTGGTACTTGTCCAGTTTGGTGTTGGGCACAGGGAGCCTTGAATTTTGTTGGGCTGTTCTTGCTTTACACAAGCAGAGTCGGTTGTGGTGCATATGTTTCAGTTTAATTTGAGCTCCAATTTCTTTGATGAGGTAGGTGTTATTGGGCTTAACTTCCATGAAAATGCATGGTCTCTGTAGTCCTGGGTCTAGTTTGTGTTGATTGTGATTGACAACCCAGATCTTGTCTCTGACTTGGAACCTTTCTTGTTGTAATGGGATTGCTTCCCACTGGACCCTTTGGTGTTCCATCTCTTCCTGGTCCTTTCTGGCTTGTAGTACTTTTGGGTCATCACTGTCTGGTATCTTCTTTGGAAGTGGCAGTTGTGGACCTGTGGTTGTACTGACAAGTGAGGCTTTCTGACCATAGACAAGTTTGTAAGGGCTTTTGCCTGTATTGCGGTTGACCTGTGTTCTGCAGACCATAAGGACGGTTGGCAGCATATCAACCCAGGCTCTTGGATTGTTGGCAGATAACTTACTGAGGGCTTTCACTAGAGAGCTGTTTAGTTGTTCTAACGCGTCCATTTGCTTGAGGGTGATATGGGCTGGCTGTGACATGTTTTATTCTGTTTTTGGCAAGATAAATGTTGGCGTCAATGGCTTTAAGTTCCATGCCTCTGTCTATGATTAAGAGGTCAGGCTTTCCAAACTTTGCTATTATCTCTTTGCCAATGAATTGTCTCACATTGTTGCCTTTGTGTTCTTTTGTGGCTTAAGCTACGGGTCATCTGGTTGCATAGTTGATAGCTGTGATAATGTACTTCCTGCCTTTGCTTTCCCTGGGCATAGATCCCACAATATCCAACAACCATACCTTGAAGGGTTGTGTGATGGATACAGGTACTACTGTTACAAAAGTAACAGCTTCAAAGCCCTGGGCAGGAATTGAACCCGCCCCTAGCCACCAGGCAGGGCTAGCAGGCGGGAAGATTTGCCTGCACCTGGATTTTTGCTTTTCAAAGCAAATCCAGGTGCAGGAACCATTCCTGCCCTGGTGGAAGCTGAGGGGCCCGCTTTGGGCCCCAAAAGCTATGCCCAAGCCTTGGTGGGTTTGGCTGGGTCTGGGCAGGCTATTCTTAGCTGCCCAGTAAGCCCAGACCAAGCCCACCCTCTATTAAGTAATTTGGGGTCCCCAATTGGGGACCCCTTTTTTAATCAAGTTCTTTGGGCTCAAGAGAGCCTGTCAAGCCAGTCCAAAAATGGTGATCTAATTGGGAAAAACCCCAAAACCCCAGAAGCCAAACCTACCAAAATCAATGACCAGCCAAGCCAAGATGGACCATTAAAAAGCCAAACAACTGTTCATGAAAACCCCAAAAATAACCATGAAGCAGCCAACCAAACAGCAGAACCTGAAATGCCAAGCCTTGCCACACAGATAGCATCACAAGAATACCCAGAGGCACCTGCATGTGAGTAAGTATATAAATCAGAAGCACTTGAAAAAGTTTTGTATTTTCATCCTTACCAAATAAAGTTGTTATGAACCTTTGGTTCATTAATTTGTTTCCATACCTATTTTTGATACTCTTCTATCTGCATACACCCAAGCGTAAGCACCCCTCTACTGGGATAGATAGTCAGACTCCAGTTGATAAACCCAAAGCCTTTGACTACTACTGCCCACCCAACACTCCATTTGGCCCTGTGCATTTCACTGAGTATCCCGCCAATCCTGACCACAAACCCTGGACATTGGAAGACTTGTAGTGGTACACCCTCCCAAACGCTCTCAAGGAACCCTACCAAATTGTCCAAGATGGCAAAGCAATCACCATCTACCCTTTGATCTTCAACGGGAAGTACAATATTTCTGCTACCTACTTGGTCCCCATGAAACTGCCCCCAACACCCAAACCAATCATCTCAACCCCCCACTTCTGATGCCTCTGGACAGAGTAGTCAATTCCTGGGAGTGCTTTACCCTGCGCTCACAGGATTGATTGACTCTGCCTTGCCAGCAGCTGGACCTTGGGCTGTGGCTAGGAAGGCTCTTTCCTATCTGGTAAAGTTAGGTCCCATCATCTGGTGGGCCATGCCAGTACCCGCTTCAACTCCTCCATCACTTGCTGGAGCCCCACGGTACTCCTGGTATCCTGACAACTACTGACTTGGGTGCTGCTTTGGTTTGGGCGTACTTCTCACAGACTTTGCACTGCTCCAATACTTCTCTGATATCATCTAGCATGTTGGGCCACCAGTAGCGTGCCTTAAGGTATTCATGCAAGTTTCTGCTATGGGTGTGTCCCAGGTCTCTGTGATATTGTAGGATTGTGTCAATCTTTTGTGTTGACGGGACGTAGGGTACAGTGTCACCATTTGGAAGTACTTGGTGGAGGGTATTGTATACGCTTTTGAACAGATGTTTGTTCTTGAGGACTTTCTCTTGGATGTACATTGGTGTGCCAGGTGGGAACCCTTCCTGGAGATTCCCTATGACTAACATGGGCCAGTTGAGGTCACCATCAGTGCAAAGGATGCATTTATTGTATAGCCTTGATGGGATGTCTGTAGTAAGAATCTCCTTGCCTGGCTTGTATTCAGTTTGCATGGGGTATCTCTGTATGAGACTCATCAATTTGGCTTGTCTTCTTGACAGGTGTTGTTGTGTTTTAAAGAATATCAATGACTTGTGGTAGTGAGTACTTTAAACGTTTGGGCTCCTTCCAGATAGCATTGTCACTTCATGAGGTAGTGTATGATGGCTACCAACTCCTTGTTGTGTATGGGATATCTTTGTTTGCTGTCAGATAACTTTCTTGATTCATATGCCACAGGAAGAAAGTCCTTTTGGGCTGTTTGGATACAGAGGACCCCCCCTATGGCATAGTCAGAGGTGTTGGTTTCTAGCTCATAGATACCCTCACAGTTCAGGTATTGTAGGATGGGGGTGGTAACCATGTGTTCTTTCAGTTAGCAGAAATGTTGATCTCATAAGGGTTTTAAGATAAATTTGGTTGTTTTCCCAGTGATGGCTGACAAGGGAGCTGTTAGGGCGCCCCAGTCAGGGATGACCCTGCATATGTAGGCTATCATTCCAAGGAAAATGCAGAGTTTGCTCTTATTTCTTTGGGGCTGGCATCTCTGTTATAGCGCGTATCTTGTCTGGATCTGGTTTAATGCTGTCCTTGCTAATGATATGGCCAAGGAATGGAAGTTCAGTTGAGAAGAACTCACATTTAGATGGCTTGGCAATCAATTGGTTTTCTTCCAGGGTACAGAGAACTGCACGGACGTCTTCCCAGTGTTGTTGCAGGTTGGGACTATAAATGATGATATTGTCCGGGTAGATTATTGCTCTTTTTCTAATGTGTTCCTTGAATACTTCATTCATGAAGGTTACAAAGGTACTGGGAGCTTTTGTCATGCCAAAATTGAGAACAACACATTCAAAGGATCTGTATTTAGTTTGAAATTTGGTCTTTGGAATGTCTTCAGGTTTCACGCAAATTTGGTGGTAACCTGCTGTCAAATCAATTTTTGTGAAGATTTGGGACCCCCCAGGGCATCAAAAAGGTCATCAATGAGGGGCAGGGGATACCTGTTCTTAATTATGACCTTGTTGAGGGCCCTGTAGTCTGTGCCCAGGCGGAGTCCTCTGTCTTTCTTGGCCACAAAGAAGACAGCAGCACCAAAGGGTGACTTTGAGGGTCTGATGAGGCCTTTTTTGAGTGCTTTGTCAAGGTAAGCTTTTAGGGCGTTGTCTTCTTGTGGTGTGAGGCAGTAGATGGGTTGTGCTTTAGGTACACTCCCTTTTAGGTCAATTTCATGTTGTATACCCCAATCAGGGGGTAACCCAGGTAGTGTCTCTTGGAATACAGAGGGGAATTCACTGACTAGCTGGTTTCTAATTGGGGTCTGTTTGTGTCAAGTTTCTGTGTTTTTGAAGTGGATAACCTCATACATACAGGTGTTCCAATTGATTTTGCTGGGTTCAGTCTCTTCCCCTGTTTCCATGATTTTAACTAATACATGGTCCCTCATGAGCGTGTCAAGATGTGTTGGGTATACATGGTGGTGGACTTCTCATTGCTGTATGGTGGGGGTGGCACTGTCCCAGTCAATATGAGGTTTTGTCTTTTTCATCCATTCCAGGCCAAGTATGACATCATATTTGGGGATTGGTATGATAGGGCTGCTAATTGTTGTTTGTACATCTCCAATTTGGGCACAGAAAGGTTTTGCCTCATGGGTAACTGGTGTGCTTTGGTTGTCTGCCATGATGACCCTCTTGATACTACTTTGAGAGGTAGGTAGCTTCATGAGGTCCGCAAAACTCTTGTTGATGAGAGATTGATCTGCCAGTGTCAAATATTGCTGTGCCCTGGTATATGCAAAAGCAGAAAGGATAAGTGAGGAGTTTATTTCCAGTTTGGGCAGCAAACAGTAGAGGATTGCTGGAGGGAACTTGGATCATGGTGATTGAATCCACATCCTGTTGTCTGTAAGAGTCTTGTGAAGTGGGAAAGGAAAGCTTGCCTAAGCACTCCCCTGAGCTTTTCCCTCCTTGTTGGTATCTTTGGTGCTGGCCTGGTTGGCTTGTGCAGTGTGATTCCCGGTTTGGGGATGGGTGTTGTTGGCCCAGTTGCCTTGCTTATTAGGGCAAGGTTCTCTCTTAGCTGCAGGGTTTTCCTTGCGCTTGTTGATGGTGTGTAGATTGTCAGACTTCTGAGCTGTGTGTTTTCCATCTAAGAATACATCCTTGTGGTTCTTGCAGCAAGTCATGTCAAACTGACGTCTAATGTGTGTGGGAAGGCCATTGTAGAAGTCTAGGCGCAGCCCAGGTTCATTGAAGTTGATGGTGTTGGGTGCGTGGTTATGTAGTACTTCATATGCCGCAATGTACTCTTTGATAGTTCCTGTCATTTTGAAGGTTCAGAGCTCAGTCATGATGACTACATCTGAGTCCTTCATAGAGAGCTTTTTGAGGAATGCGGCCTAGAACACTTCCCAAATCTCCTTCTGGTCAGGGTGTTGGGCTAGCCACTTGGTTAAAAAATGTGAAGCAGTCCCTGTGACACAAAGGGCAATCTCACTGACCCAGAGTCTTTGAGGTTAGTCCACTTGTTCAAACTTGCTTTGTGTACTGTTGATCCAGAGGGTGGCGTTTTTGCGGCGTAGTCCTGTGAAGGCGCCAATTTCAGCGGTGCACAGGCGTTGAAACACAATAATGGGTATCTCAGGCTGCAGAGGCGCTGTTGTGGTTGGTGTGGTGGGAAACAGTCTGCAGGCTTTGAGAGTGTTGTACTTATTGATGGGCACAAGGACGTTATTGTAGATGGCAAGTCCTGCAGGAATGTCTTGCCCTACTTTGTAATCTCTCCAGCTGTTAGGGAGTGACATTGTTTGGGTTCTTTTCTTGGGAGGATTTTTTCCTTTGAGTTGGGTAGGTATGGATAACCTACCTGTGCTACCACTGTTGAGTTTATACTTATGGGAAGTATAATAAACAAAATAAGGGGAATATTTAAGAAGAGAATGATACTTTATTGAGTATGAATATAGGATAATATATAGTATCATGACAAGCCACATGCTGTCCATGTACGTCATGGAGGTCATGGGGCTTATCTGAGTAATGTTACTCTTGAGTCACGAGGCTTAATCAAGTTGTGTTCCATTTAGGACCTGGATTGAGTGATCCCTGTGATAGATGGTTAACTGATAATGGTGCCACTAGTTTATTGACTGGGCAGTGAACCATTCAGTGAGCTGTTTGGTGATTTACTTGGGGCGTTAATTCACTGAGAGAGAGTAATCAAAGATGTTGCAATAAGTGTTTATTTATATAATACTTGTCACTTGATTTAGATCAAATTCAAGTGCACAACAGTCTGTACCTTGGAGATGACTGCTATTTTAGGTAGTTAAAGAGCTCTGTGATTGTAGAGAAAGTTGAATTGTTCAATTGTTGCAAGTATTTTGTTGAATATTGTGTACTATGTGGAATATTTCCCCCTCCTTATGTTTTCTCCAGCCACTATGAAGTGATATTTATTGAGTTCTTCTCTTTAGGGGATTTTATTTTAGGTAAAGTAGTGTGTATAACCTATTTTTTCACCACTGTTGTGCATATATATTTTTGAGGTATATAATACAAGGGAATGAGTGAAATCAAAGAAACAAACAATATCTTTTTTGTGCATATAATTAATATGATATTATTTTAATAGTAAACCACATAGTTTCCATTTAGATCATGGTAAAGTAGTTTTTAAACCTGTCAAGATAAACAAATATTATTCAGTTTAGAACACATAGGTTCAGTCACACAACAAATTTCAATTTGTTAGATTTAAATAGAAGGTAATTCCATGGAAAATATGCGCTATTTGGTGAAAATGTCCAGTCATACAATGGCCTACTCAAACTGGGAACAAGTGTATGATGATTCAACAACAAATGTACCAAACACTAGAATGCATGAGTTTCAGTCCAGAACAAATCTAATATGTTTATTACATTTTTTATGAACGCATAGAACTCAGTCACAAAAGTTAAAAATTTGATCCAATAACAAACCCCAATAGCAACTAAAATAGACAACAAAAATATCAAATATCAAAACTTATGAGTGAATCTATAACACTGTTACTAACTTGTTATAATTAAGAATGAAAAAAGGAAATAAATATTCTGAGTGTCTATTTTGGGATTAGAATCAATAAGAATATCAAATTTATCCAAACTCATGATTAACAGTACACATTTAAAACCAAAAATAGTCAATGTAGAAAGCCAAAAATCTAATTCAAAATGAACAGTAGTGACTACAAGCTCTCATGCTACTATATATGGAGAGATAAAAATTAAAACAAATAAAATTATATAGATAAACTGTTCTAATTATATTTTACTTTTCTACACCAAAATGGAAGCTTCACAACAACAGAGTAACAATAGACCCATTGTGCACTGCAGTTGCAGTTGCCCCTGTGGGCTAAAGAACAGAGTTAGTGCAACACAAGTGCCTACTCAGGAAGAAGACAGATGAGAGATTGATAGTGAGGGAGCACTGACACCACCAGCTCAAGGGGAACAGAGTACAAGGGCACAGAGCATAAATCCCATGGTCCAGAATCTGACCCAAAAATTCACCAAGGTCATCACCACCAAAGCAGTAAATGCTGTCACCACTGAGAGGGTGTCCTTGATTTACAACCCTGTATACTGCTGCAATGGTATTACAGCTAAAATTCTGGAGAAGGTTAAGCCAGTCTGTCAGGAATGACAATTTGGATGCACCTGAATCCCAAAGTATGGAACCAGAGTTGAACCTTGAACAGAACCCTTTGCAGACCACCAGATACAAAGGCTGAGAGCCCAATAGCCCACTACCAATTGACAAAGTTTTTGCCAACCCGCCAGGATTCGAACCCTTAACCACCACACAGAGTTCTGCAAGCAAACTGCCATCACAAGATTCCGGGTATTTCCCTGAGGTACCAATACCTGACACTGGCAGTTTGCTCAGTGAAATGCACAAGTTCCCCAATGAGAGTTATTCCAAAATACCCCAAAGCCCAGGAAGTGGCACTGAACCTAAAGAGGCACCCAACACCCAAGCTGCCAAACAGAAGGAATCAAAGTCTTCTCATAACAAAGAGGCCAGTGGCAACCCGCCAGTGCCAAGTGCCACACTACCATCTAAGACCCCCAATGTCAAACCACCCAAGCTCAGGAAACCCAACCAGGAAATAAAGCCTGGCAGTGTGGTATAAGTACCTGCCAGGCCAAGATCAATCCCCATTGTCATTTTAAAATAAAGGTTATGAGATATTAGTTTCCCCAATTATTACTGTATTTTATTCTTGTCATCTGCCAGTTAACTCAAAGATCATCTGACCCTCTTGCTACCCTGCCAGCCACGTCCACCCGCCAGGTATCCCCTTTGGTCATTTTCATTTTACAGAATACTCCTTGAAGCCCAAATACAAGGACTACACCATAGACAATATATTATCCTGGTGTAAAGTTCTGAGGCCCACCATTAGCTCTGGACAGGGGTATATTTCCCAGATCATCATAAAAGGTGGGCTGTGTGCAGACAAAGCCTCTTCAAAACATGGAGGACCTGGCTCACACTGTGGACAAGCGTTTTGTACTGGCCTTCACAGCTGAAACCCCTTCCCCTTCTCTGGAGTCCCCTCCAACTACAGAAAAGACTTTGATCCAGCTGGATTGTTTGCTTTCTTGGTGTTGTCCTGTTGTGAAACAATTGGCAGGACAACAAGAAAAAGCAGGCTTATTGTACAGGGCGTGGCTAACCTGCAGCCTGGGAAAATTGGGGATAAAATTCCACAAGCAGCAGAATCCCGGTCAAGCAATTCCTCTGTCCCGGGAGTCCCTTGGCCCAAAGTAATTGGTTTTGGGAGCATTCCAGTTGGGACGTCAAAGGCAGGCATTAGGGTCAATGTGCACCCTGAGTCTCCAGAATGCACCTAGCCAACCAGGTGTCTGTCCCTTACACCTGGGTCTGCTGCTCCTATTCTCTTGGGCCCAGACCATGGGAAGATTAGGCTGTTACTTTTAACTGACTCCCCTTTTGATTACTTTCTAAAACCCCCTTTTTAAAACTCCTGGCACTATCACCTCCCCTATGAATATAATGAAAGCAAGGGCTGTCAGATCCCTTGCTTAAAAACTCCAATTATCATTTAAAACTCCTGGTTTTGCAAATTTATTTATACTTTTGAAATTTTATTAAATAACAAAGGTTATTGTCCTGACTCCTGCTGCTGTTACAACTAAAACAATGAGGATTTGGTATTTGATTTGGAGAAGACAACAGTCCAATAGAAAGGACAAGAATGAAAAGAATAAGATATTTTTATTATAGAATAATATGATTAATATACCATATGGGGAAAGCCACCAGGCCACAAGGGGGTGACATGTTCCATGTAAGGTTTGGAGCTGAGGAATAACTTGTGCAGGGATCAGCAGGCTGAATTGATAGCGCTCCTAATTAGGAGGAAGTGCCTGCAGTTTGACATTGCCATCAGATTGATTCATGTTGCTAGACATGTCAAGGGGAAACTCATTGAGCACCCCCTGTGTATTTTAAGATACATTGACAGGCAAGGAGTGCGGCTTGGTTGTAACACTCCCCCTTGCCCCCTGCTTGTCATCAGACACCAGGATCAGAGTTTGCGGTAGATCTGGGAAGGTCTGCACAAACAACCTTTGTGTGGGGATGGCGCGGCAGGAGCACAAGCAATTGTGGTGAAGCTTCTTGGTGTTTCCTTGGGCATCTTCAAGTTGGTAGGTGTGGTTTTCATAGACTGCAGCTATCTTGTAGGGTCCCAAGTGGTTGGGTTCCAATTTAGATGAATTGGGGCTGAGGTCCTAGACAGGGTCACCTATGGCATATCTGGCCTTGAGGTACCTTTTCCCTCCCTCAATTTGCTTGTGTTTAATATCTTGGGCTTTGGCACGCCACTGGCTCAGGGAAGGAGTGGTCAACAAGGGGGGTTTCCCGGGAACTATGGATTGTAAATTTCCTTGTTCTACCCCACCAAGCTATTGGGTGTCCTAAAGGCCAGGGTGCTGGGGCTGAACCTGGTGCCCCTGTTGACTCTTGCTTGCAAGATGAGTAGAGTAGTGGGCAATTGTTCAGTTCACGTGGTATTAGGATGTTCCTGTGAGAGTTTGGTGATCAGTTGAACCAGTGAATCATTCAATTGCTCCACACATCTTTGTTTTGCAGATGTTATGGGGTCGTGACTATTTGCTGAAGGGCATTCTTGGCGCAGTATGCCTTCATGACATATCCAACAAGCTCAGGGTCATCATCTGTAATGAGGTGTTTGGGTTGTTTGAAGCAAGCCACAATTTCCTTTCCAATGAAGCAGGTGATGTTAGTGGTGGTGTGATTAGTGATTGCCCTGCCACTGGCCAACAGGTGAAGTAGTTGATGGTTGTGATGATGTACTTATTCCCAAGTTGGTCTTTTGGGAGGGGCCCAACAATGTTGAGGGCCCATTTCTCAAAGGATTGCATGGCCTTAATGGGCAGAACAGACTTGGGGAGTGCAGGTTTAGACATGTTTTTTCACACCCCACACATGTTTCAAGGAGATCCAAAATTTCTTGACGCATACGCAGCCACTAAACCTTACATTTAATGATATCAAAGAGGTTACATCCTCTGATATGACTCAAGGTGCAGTGGTAGTGTATTATGGTATTGCCTTGTTGTGTGATGGGGATATAGGGCAATCTTTCACCTGTCTCTGCCCGGCGGCAGACATTGCCAGCATTGGTGGTGAACTGACTTTTATTGTCCTTTAGCTTGGTGATGGTTACCAAATTAAGGCCTTTGTAACAGGTTGTTCAGGATGGAGGTAAAGCATTGGCTAATCTGGGTCCAAGCTATTTTCCCCAGTGATAGACACTACATATAGCCCTGAGAGGGCGTCTGCTGTGACAAGCACCTTCCCAGGCTTGTACTCAATGTGAAGCTGGTAGGGGGATAGACACTCAATCCAGCCTGCTTGGCGGCGTGTCAAGTGGGACTGCATGTTGAAGTACTGGAGCAGCTTGTGATCCGTCAGAACGCGGGGTGAAAAGGTGGCCCCTTCCAGGTAACAGTGCCACTTCTTGACGCAGTGCACAATTGCCACTAATTATTTGTCATGTATTGGGTAATGTTGTTCCAAGTTGGTGAGATTCCTGGACTCATATGCCACGGAGAGGAAGGTGCCCTTGTCAGTTTCTACCTGTAACACGTCCCCTATGGCTCTGTCAGAGGCATCAGTCTGGAGGTTGTATTGGTGGTTCCGGTTGGGGAATTGAAATACAGGCGCAGTTGTAAGTCTTTGCTTCAACGTCTCAAAGGCTTGATCTCTGGCAGGAGTCTAGTGGAAGCAATGTTTAGTGTTCAGGAGCTCAGTGAGGGGTGCAATGAATTCCCTGCAATTGGGAATAAACTTTCACATGTAGGCAACTATGCCTAAAAATGTACACACCTGGCCCACATTATTGGGAGGTGGCATGCTTGTAATTGCCTTGATTTTGGCGGGCTCAGGCTTTATCCCTTGGGCAGAGATGATGTGCCCAAGGAACAAAAGCTTTGACTTGAGGAATTCACATTTGGAGGGCTTAGCCTTCAACTGGTTTTTCAAAGGGTGTCAAGGACAGCACAGATATGTTGGAGGTGCGTGGTTTGATCTTGACTGAAGACAATAATGTCGTCAAGGTACACAACCACACATCCCAATCAATTCCTCAAATGCTTTGTTCATTAACATGGCAAAGGTGGAAGGAGAGTTGGTCATTCTAAAGTTCATGACCTGACACTCAAACAACCTGTAGCGTGTTTGGAAGGCAGTTTTTGCCTCATTCCCTGGTGCAATGCAGACCTGGTTGTACCCCACGGTAAAATTGATCTTGCTAAAGACCTTTGCACCCGCAAGCCTGTCAAATAGGTTGTCAACCAACAGCAGGGGTTAATTGTTCTTAACAGTCACCTCATTTAAGATATGGTAGTCTGTGACCAAGAAAAAGGACCCATCCTTCTTGGCTACAAAGAAGACAGCAGCCCCGTATGGCAAGAGCAAGGGGCGGATGAAGCCCTTATTGAGTGCATCTACAAGGTGCTGGCAGAGGGTTTCATCTTCTTTTGGTGTTAAGCAATAGAGGGGATGTGCCTTGGGAAACAACACTTGCAGTTGTACAGTATGTTGAATCTCTTGGGGAGGGGGTAGTTGATCCATTATTTCACTGAAAACATCCTTATACTCCTCAAGGAGCGCAACAAGTGCTGGTGAAGACAGAGTGACCAAGGGGAGGGCTGCAGGTGGTTCTGCGCGGATAAATTTGACTGAGCATTGATTGAAGTCTAGTTTCTCACCCTTTAAATCATATGAGCTCATTACTGTTATTCTGAAAACACAGTATTGTATAGCAACTTGTTTATTTTGAAGGGATATATCTAAAAACCCACCCCATTTCTATTGAGGGTAATTATAGACATATCCCAGTCAATTTAGGAACAGTTGTGACAAAGCCAGTCCAGGCTGGCAATGACATTTTGGCTGAGCCCTTCCATGATTGGCCCAGAGAGCTTAACCTGGATGTTCCCCATCCTCACAGAGAAGGGTACTGTCTCATGGTTAATTGCTACTCTACAGGAGTCAGCCACTCATACTGCCTTGAACCTGCTTGGTACTTGGTCTAGTTGTTGAGAGTTGACACTGGCCTGGTCAACCATGATGTGATTGGCCCCAGTATCTACCAATAGTTTATGGGTGTTCACATGGAAATGGAAGGGTTAGGCCAAGAAAGTTATATTCATTTGAAGAATGGCTTTCTCGGAGTATGGGGTTGTCACTGTGAACTGGGAATACATCAAGAGCTTCAACTTCATACACATTGTACTCATAGGGGTTCTTTGCAAGGAGGGATTGAGAGTGAGGGTCAAGTGGGGTTGTATAACCTCTTGTAACTACAACCCTTAGGCTTTTCCCAGGTCCTCAATTTGTGCTAACTGGAGCTCCCTCTTGCAGGGGCGCTTAACCCCATTTTCCTGTTGGCAGGGCTGGCAGCAGCCTACTTGATTGTGGGCACTGCCAGGTGCGGAACAAGGTTGGGGTGGTGCGTCATTGTATCTGCAGAAGCCCATTAAAGCCTGGTTATTGGCCTCCAAAATGGCCTTATAGCAGCTGTCAATGGAGGTGCAGCAACCTACGGGAACCCACTTGCAGATATGGGGTTTAAGCTCATTAATTATCAAGGTAAGGAGCATGATTTTCCTATCAGTTACGGCTTCTGGGGTGGCAGCAAGATATTCAGGAACAGACCCAGTCTGTTTAATGGCCAGAAGGGGAGTTCCTACTATGATGGGTGAAAATTTTTCACTGTAGCAGGACTTTGAAGTGTCCCTGAACAACACCCAGGTAATCTTTATTTCCTGGCTGGCCCAGTTGGTGAACCAGACTGCCACAGGTTCCATAAGGCGTCCTGAAGCAGTGGCAACCCACATGGGCTCAGGTACTTGGCATGTACAGAGGTGGGTTTTGATAGAGTGGAGCCAACTAACAATGCCATCTCCTTTGACACCTCCCACAAAGGATTTAAGCTGGAGATTAAGCATGCACTGAGAGAGGTTCAATTAGGGCAGGATGGCACTTGCATTGCGCTGCCCAAGGCGGAGTCAATTATAAACACTTGTGAGTACCAGCTGATCTTGATAGATGACATACCTGTTGGGGATGTCCCCCTTGGGGATTGGCAGGAAGGTTTCTTGGTGGGGAGTAGTCATACAGCCCGTAATCCTTTCTTTCTTGGGGGAATTTTCTCTTTAAATAGGTTGTGAACCTACCGCTGCTACCACTGTTGCAACTGAACCAATGAGGATTCAGTATTTGAATTGGAGAAGAAAACAGTCCAATAGAAAGGACAGAAATAATGAGAATAAGGTGTTTTTTATTACAAAATACTGTGCTTAATATACTATATGGGGAAAGCCACTGGACCACAAGGGGGTGGCATGTTCCATGTAAGGATTGGAGCTGAGGAATAACTTGTGTGGGGATCAGCAGGTTGAATTGGTAGCGCTCCTAATTAGGTGAAAGTGCCTGCAGTCCAACATTGCCATCAGATTGGTTCATGTTGTTAGACACGTCAAGGGGCAACTCATTGAGCACCCCCTGTGTATTGTAAGGTACGTTGGCAGGCAAGTCTGGAAACTTGGTTGCATCAATGGGAATGCTAGTAGCTTGATCAAGCCATTAAGATTTATCATCAGAATGTCAGATAGAGGTCATTTTAACAGAGGAAATGACGGGCTAGAAGGTTCAGAATGGGCCTGGAACTTAGGGCTGGAAGAAACTGAGCAACTCAGCTATTAGGTGATGGTTTAATCTGAACTTAGCATTTTGAATGATATTTAAACTATGTGAAGTCTTGTTAAAATGGTATTGTCATTCTAAAATAAGTTAAATCATGGAACCTTGGTTCTATAATTTTATTCTTTATTTAGACTTGGGTGTTTTCTACTTCACTTCTGTTCTAACAGAAAATCCTGGCCTGATAGCCCAAATTCCTGAGAAAGTTCCCAAAACCTGGCCTGTGTTTTATTGTCTGCCTGGAGCACCCTTTGACCTGCTGCATTTCTCTGACTACCCTCTTAAGCCAGAATAAAAGGAGTTTACTATAAATTCACTATCACCTTTGGTTTCGGATCACACTATTTCCCCTGCCACACCAAGAAAAGCCCCAAAATACCAGCCAGACCACTTAATTCCTTAGAGGATTTGGCGCACACTGTAGATGAGAGATTTTTACTAGCCTACCCTGCAGATCCTCTGGCTCTGGTTGCACCCCCTTAGAAGAAGCACTGATTAATTTGGATTACTTGTTGTCATGGTATCACCCACTTTTGAAAACAATAAGGAACAAGAAATCAAGTGATGCCACATCAATGCTCAGAAAGTCAAATGAATTTCAAATGCCTGGGATTCCCTCTAGCCAACCAGATGGAACTGCAGAAATTAACATGAAACTTTTCCAGTTACCTTGGTTCTGACCAGCAAAATTTCTCCACCAGCCAATTGGATCCAAGTCATATGGTCATGTGATTTATCCCCCTGCAATACACCCTTTTTAACATAGCAAGGGGACTTTCAGTCCCCTGCTTGTCAATTCTCTAGTTACATAAAATTTGGAACTTTGTTTCTACACAACTTTTATTTTTTTTATTTGAAGCTCTTTACTGGAGTTTCTTATTAGCTTTAAATTAAAGTGTTAGTATTAGTTCTATTAAATCTTAACTTTATCTGGTACAGTTCAAACCCAGTTGCCTTCTCTGAATCACTAGAAAGAGCATTAAACCATAGTTGTCTTTGAAGTTTGCTTACACTTTTGAAAATATTGTTTAAATCTAAACTAAGTTAAAAATTGCTATAAATCTTATTTATATTTTGAATTTCACTTGTGTTTCCTTGACCTCAAACCTGCTTTTGCTCCTATTTACGCCCAAGCCATCTGAGACTGTCCCCAAGTGCACTATGAACATGTTGCCTATTTTGCTTGGTTTTTCTGGTGGATGCCCTGTCTTCAATAATTTCTATAACTTTGAGGCCTAAAATTTTCACTCCTAGATTCCAAATTTCTTGGAGTTTGCAATTATGATCCTCCCTTTTTTTGGAATTTATGGTGTTTTCCCTGGCCTCTTTTTTGTTGCTTCTTTGGATACCATCTCCTTATTTATGTTCCTGCATCTCCTCTTTGGCTTGCCTTGTGGGTAAAAATCCCTCTATTCTCCTTCACCTCCCCAGAAGCCTTCTTATCTCTGGGGAGGTTCTAGTCAAGAGCTTGACCTTCAATGAATTGGACTTGTATGCTGCTGATCACACCTCACTTGCTCTTGTAATTGAGGAGGTACTGGTGTCTTCTCCCCTCAGTCTGGTGAGTAATGACTTGGTGCCTTTCCAAGCACCTGTGATGCCATTCTCCATTCCAACTTGTACGCCTTGGTTACTCACCTGGTTAGTGCTGATGGGATTGAATGCATACTTTCCTAAATTGCCCCTGTGTCCTCTCTTTGGTCCCCTCTCCAAGCAGCCTTCCTAGTACTCCACTGGACAGCATCCTGGTGGTTTGTCTCACTGGGATGGGAGCCAAACTTAGTTAGTTTGGCCCCCTCTCTTACAGAGTTTACCTTGGACAATATCCTCCACTTTGACTGCCTGTCCCAACAGAGAATTCCACAAATAATCTATCACAAAGGAGCCTGGTACAAGCATCTAGCAACCATATTCTGTGAGAAGTACAATCATTTGTCTGCCTATCAGACAGATATGGAAGTACCCCTAACACCCAAACCTGACCGTCTTCCCCCTAGCACAGACCTGTCTCCTCCCACAGCCAGTCAATATTCAGGTATAGCCTACATTACTGTGGATGGACTAGTTGACACCATAGTACCCTCCACTGGACCTTGGGACTTGGTAGGCCAATTAGCATCTTATATCATAAAGTTATTACCCATCCTATGATTGGCTCTTTCCTCCTCCCAACAGAGCAAGTTTGCAACCAAGGCAAACTGAACCCCAACTGGGATGTGTTATTCTGACATTATCACTCCTCTTTTACTTAAAAATCCTCTTAAATGTTTAGTATGGTAAATATCAGGTATTTAAGAGAGCTGTATTCCATTATTTTATTTTTATAGCAATAAATACTTTACTCACTTCACACTTTACTCTGTTCATAAGAACTAGCCTTTTCTTGAATCAACTTAGCACCATGAATAGGAATATTTTCTTTTTCTGGATTCTATTCCTTCTTTCCTGGTTAGCTCTGTCCTTGAAAAATCCTACCAGAACCTCCAAATGACACAAATATTCACCTGAAGTGTCAGGGATCCACTTGATAGGAAACAATCTACCTACCTGGTGGATCAAAGCCCCTAATTTGAGACTGGCTATTACAGATCCAATAGGTACTGTGATCATGGCAAGATGGCCTAAGTGGCCCAGATAGGCAAATCTTTCTATCATAGAGCTGAAGCAAACTAGCAGGTAGTATCCCACCACACTGGTTAACAGATAGAATGGAGCATAGGGTCTAACCATAAAAGGTTCAGTTGGAAGAGGAGTGGAGGAACAACCATAGTAGAATTTACGTCCCCAGTGACCAGAGGGGTATTTAAACCACCCATGGGCAAGAGACTCCTTCTGTTGAGCATTGTCTGGGGATGAGTTGTGCCAGTCCGTAGTTAGAGTGGGGTTCTCCAAGACTAGCACCACAGGCAAGAAGAAGGCTAGAAACCAGAACAGGAATGAAATTCCTTTCATGGCTTTAAAATAAGAATCAAGAGATAGGTGTGGACAGAGATAAGATAGAAATAATTCTTTATTGTTGGAACAAATAGAATGGATAATGAATGTACACTTAAATAGCTTCAAAATGAAGGCTGAAATATTTAAGTGGTATTTGGGAAATGAAGGGGATTTGCATGAGATTCATGATTGAAATGATACCTGTTTCATATGTTGATCAAGTTGATGCTTAATAATCTTAATAGTTATGTGGTGTATGTGGAGAAGCCAAAAAGATGCCACAATTTTAATCATAATTAAGTGGTGGTAAGGAAGCAGATCTCTGGAATTCAAGTACAGAGCCTTGACTAAAGCTAGAAAAAGCGGGTCCCAGAGCATCAAGCTGGCTTTAAGAAGCCAATCAGAGGCCAAGCAGTAAGTGACATTATCCTTTATATTATTAATCTTTTTGTAAGCAAATCAAAGTTTGAAAGCAAAAATTTAATCAATTGGATGTAATAAATAAGTAAAGTAAATGGAATGGTTGCTTCTGTACTAACGCTAGGTTCATTCTTAGGGTCCTAGGTTTGATTCCCGTTCCAACCAATGTTAGGGTACCAACTGGTGTCAAAAATGTTGTTGTTGTGTGGTTGTCTCTTGGTCTCTTTACCCAATTTATCAATAAAATAAATAGAGCCAGGGAAGGAATCCCTGACATGAAGGCTCCCACAAGGAAGATTCCTTGGCCAATTGTTGATTTAAATATCTCATGGATCACTGGGTAGCAAATTTAACCATGATTGCTCTTTTTATATCCCCATAAGGATGATGTCTCCCTAGTTTGACCCAACACATCCTTTTACATTATAGTTTATTTGATAGGATATTATCTCCTAGAAAGATTTAAGTCCTTGATGGGGATATTTGTCTTCCTAAGACAGTTTATAAATCTTGCAATGGTTATGATACCTATAGTTTCTGTTGTAGAAGGACTGAATTTGGGGGCCCTTGCCCATAAGATTGGAAGTCTTTTTCCTCTCAAGTGGGTCCCTGACAATTAAATATGTCTTGTATTTGATTATGTGATTGGCAAATTTTAAATCTAAAACAAATATCATAAATTTAAACATGATAAAAAATAAAAAGGTTAAAAAATATATAAACAACTATAAGATGAAAAATAGAAAAATCTTTTAATTGATTGGCTGGTTATCAATGCATAGATTGTCACGGCCCATACCAGAGTTTGGCTGGACTCCTACAGGGGAGATAGGCTGTGCCTGAAAGGCCATGTACACGATTGGCACAATACTGACTATATAATTTACAGCAGTGGCTAAGGGGCACCAACTTCCAGTATGGGGTACAACCTGGTTGAACAGCCCCAATACTGTAATGTAGACAAGCCCCAACTTACTGAAGTCTTGGGTAGGAGGCATGTTGGGCAAGGGAGGAGTGGAGGGGATCTTCTTCATGATAGTCAGAATTAGGCCTCTAGAATAGCCAGGAAGAAGATCCAGGTGGTGAGAGTGAAAGAGCTCCAAGTCAATGGCGCAAGGTGGTGTAACCAGGTGGACAGTAGTAGAGCCAAGAGGGAAAGGATAGATATGAGTGTATTGTGTATTAGATTAATAAAGAGATAAAAACAGAATGCTTACATTAGTGAAAAAATAGATAATTCCTGAAAGAAAATAATGGGTTCTGGGCATAATCATTTTATTTTATGATGTCAACAGTAGGGAAGGCTTCTCCTCCTCACTACTTATACTTACTGAGAAATACTTAGCCTTTTGTGCCACCAGAGGCCTGGTAGTATCATTTTCAGTGATACTTGATAATTGGCTTGGAAATTGCGCACTGGGACCTGGAGAGGGAAGGGCATTGTCTGTTTCTTCATGGTTTGGGTTTAACTGCAGCATGACAAGGTGCCACAGCTCTTATTAGAACTCACAAGCAGTTGAGCGCCCAATTGAACAATCAAACAATTGTTTTACTAATTTATTATTTCCTGATAGCAAAGGGACCCAATTTTGTGTTTAATTTTGGCTCCAGGGTTTCCAGCATGTGGGCCTTGCAAACCCCTGGCCATTTGCATCAGAAAGGGGGTTTTCCTTCTAGGAAGGCAGTTGGCAATGTGTCAGGATTGACAATTCTTCCCCTCTGGAAACCAGGGCCAAGGAACAGGAATCAAACCCTGACCCTGGATTCCTTTGGGCTGCCGGGCCCGTGGACTGCAGGACTGCTTGCCTGTGTTTTTCTGGGATCAAGCCCCCACAAGCTGATACCAAGGATGTCAACCCATTCAGTAAAAAGAGCCAAACCAAAGAAACTATCACACCAAATGGAGGACTAATTGCAGCGCCTAATGGAGGTACTAGTTTGGAAACTATTAGCTTCATAAACCTGAAGTCTACACCAGCAACCAATCAGGAGCCAACCCAGGAAAGAGTCACAGGCCCACAGCCTGGTCCCATGACCACAACACTAAAGCAAGATAATCAGGTAGCCAAATCAAGATTCTTGACCAATGAAAGAACTCCCGGGCCAAGTGCCATTTTGCTGCCTTTGGACCCAAACACCCAGTTCCCCTGACCCTGTCCTTCCCAATGCCCTGATAAACCCCCCATGGAAAATGTTAAGTTTGGAGGTGGGGTACTATATAGACCCAAAGAACCTGCACTCCAAACTTATCACCATTTTTTAATAAAGGTTATGTTAATTTGGCTCATACAGCTATTGCCTTATTTTGTATTTGCTGTCTACCAATTCAGTTTGAGATCTCCTGGCCTGTCTGCCCCACCACCCACTTTTTTCTGTCCTCCTGTTGTACCCTTTGGACCCGTCCATCTTACCAACTACCCTCTGAAATCTGAATACAAGGAATACACCCTGGAAAATATACTCAAACTCAATCCTTTGGCCCGCATACAATCCGCAGTTAGATACAACCAACAAGGCCTGTGGATATTTTCAACACCCAAGTTGTTAAGAGGAAAATTCAACTATCTCCCTGCTTACAACCTGTCCATGGAACTGCCTGTGACCCCAAAACCTATGCCTGCTTCTTTGCCTGACCTCCCAACTGATCATTCTGGCAAGCTGTTTGGCATTGTGTACATCACCCTCACAGGGGTGATTGACACTATAATACCAGCTGCCAGCCCATGGTCTTGGGTGGAGAAGTCTGCCTCCTACCTTTTAAAGTTAGCTCCTCTCTTGTGGTGGGCACTTCCTGCAAAAAACCTGGCCCAAGTTACCCCTGAAAATTACGGGCCAGCTGCTCAAGACTGGATCCCTGACACAATGGCTTTCACACTGTTGGTTGTTTTATCTCCAGGAAGGCTAGCTGATTGTCTAGGGCATTATGAGCCCTGATATCATCCCCTACCATAGTAAAGATTGCAGAGAACAACTATTTATTCCAGGACTTGTATTCTTCCATCAGAGTAGTGGTATTCTCGAGGTTGAATTCTGGTTCCCGATTATTCTCTTTGTTTGTGTCAGGGATCCACTCCTGAGGTAGGAGGGAACCTAAGTAGTGTGAAAAACAGTGTTTTTGAAACTCATCGGAGAAGATCCTACAGGAATCCCAATCATCAAAGTATTTACCAAATAGCCCCACAATTTATAGGAACCCAAGAAAGGAGAAAAATGAGTCAATCCATAATATACCACAAGATAGGTCAAGACGTACCACAGAACTCCTGTACAGATCACAGGGGGGGGGCAAAGGAGGAGGTGTGGTCTTATCACATGTAGGCAGAAACTGATTTTTAGTGTAAAGATAATTCCAAGATGAAGTTTTGGTAGCATCCTTAACCCAGATGTTGGAATCAAATTGGCAACAGTCAGTAACAGGATACCAGAAGGCTAGGTCAAAAAGAAGCAGAAGGGGTTTCTTCTTCCAGTTCATCTGATTTTACATTTATTAAACTACTATTTCACTAAGTAAAAAATATAGGAGACATTATTATTGATTCAGAAAATTGAAGTTGTTAGAGCACTGGGAAAAGTCACAATACTACTCACTAAATACTTGGAATTTTCTTTGGGGATGTGGAATAATGTGAGGTGTATTTGGGGTGGATGTTTGACATGTGATTATCCTCTGATTAGTCACTTTGATCTGGCTGCTGCCAAGCATACTTTAATATGGATCTTGAAGCAACTAATCCTTCTAGTTGAATAGGTAATAGGAACTTTTTCAAGTTGAGCTGGATCAGATTTAAAGCAGGTGTGGATATAATTGGCAATTCATGTAACTCATCATGATTGGGATTTATTTTTGATTGATTAGACTGGCTCCATGCTTCCACTGGACCTTTGTTATGGAGGTAATGGGTAGAACTAAGCTTTGATTGGGAAAGTGATGATTACAGAGGCTGTTCTTGCTTTCAGTTGTTTTAAACAGGTTCAAACCTGTAGCAAACCCTACTTTTGCTTTTGAATCAATAGGTAAGCTTGACTAAATCTTATTTATTGATTGATTAATTCTTTTAATGAGATGATTGCAAAAAGGTTCCAAGTTTGAACCCAAGAAGTAACTAACTAACTGTAAGCTATTATGATATTGTTCTTTATCTAGCTTATTAGTTTCCCAATCTACCATTCCCAGGATCTGGATTTCATCATTTATGAGGCCCAAAGTAAAATTTTGATGCAACCAAGGTTGAGGCAACAGTTTAACTTCTTGGATATGTTCCAACAACCCAGAATCCCTTATACTTACCTCATGTTTTATCATCATGTTTAGGCTGTAAGGATTTTCAATCCTTACAGCTTGGGTACTTTTTCCATTTGATCAAGAAATGTGATTTTTGATATTGGAGTTTTTTATCCTAAGATGATTTATCCTTGTGTTCTTTGAAGTTTAATAATTTGATAGTTGGGTGGCTGTTCTTACTAACTGGTATGAGAGAGACAATCCTTTCTTTTTTGATAGCAGAGAGCAGTGTAATACATCATGTATCTTCTATCCTGGGGATAGTTTTAACTGGTATGCTATAGGGCCAATGTGTTGTAGGACCTTGTAGGGGCCTGTTTGTTGAGGGCTCAAACTAGTGCATGAAACTGTGGTCTTGATGTTCTTTGTGCTGAGGTACATGAGGTCTCCTAATTCAATTAGTGAGCCAGGGCTTTGTTTCTTTGCAGCAAAATCCTTGTACACTTGTACTGCTCTTTTTAAATTTTGGATGCATTCCTCTTGGCACGTGTGGATGTTGCTGACCAAATCTTGTCCTTCTGGTTTATTGTCTTCTTCTGTGGGAGGAGCATCCCATGTGGGGTTGAATCCGTAGTTGGTCTTGAAGGGGGACATGTTGGTAGAGCTGTGGTCTTGGTTGTTATATACAAACTGAGTCATTGGTAGGTGTGTTACCCAATTGTTCTGTTCCAAGTTAATGTAGCATTGTAAGTACTGTTTGAGGACCTGGTTCACTCTCTTGGTCTGCCTGTTGCTCTTAAGGTGATATGTAGTGGACAACAATCTTTTTATTCCAAAGTATTTTAGGATTTGGGCCCAAAAATTGGAGGTGAATTATGGGACTCTGTCCAAGACCACTGCTTGTGGGAGTTCATAGCTCATGAATACTCAGTTCCTGAGTAGAAAAACTGTTTTATTTGCAGTTACTTTGGTTGTTGTTGGAACAAAGTGAGCCATTTTGGTGAAACAATCAACAATTACAAGGATGGCATTGAATCCTTTTGAACTAGGAAGCTCCATCATGTAGTCCATGGATACTGACTTCCAAGGGCCTTCTGCAATCTTAAGAGGCTGTAGTAATCCTTCTGGATTTCCTCACTTGGGCTTGGTGTGTTCACATGTCTTGCAACTGTTGAGGTATCCTTCAATCTCTGGCTTCATCCTGGGCTACATTGAGGTTCTCTGGATTTCTTTGAGAGTCTTTGTACGCCCAGGGTGTCCTGGCATGAAGGAGTTGTGGTATTCCTTCATTATCTTTAAGCGCAGTGGACCTTATGATATGTAGGTGTGTCTGTGTACCTGCAGGGCGTTTCCATGTAAGGAGTAACCTGTTTGGTAGTATTGAATGTTGATATCTTTCTTTAAGTCTTCCATGATGGAGATGTAATGCTGGTCTACGGTTTGAGCTAGTTGGATTTCTTCCCTTCTACTGGAGAGTCCTAGGAATAGAAGCATTGGCTCAATCATGTTTGGGGATAGCAAGGATTTAGTGTTAAATTCTTCAATCTCTTTGGCGCTAGGAAAAAGGTCTGCTCTTTGTCTTAGGGCATCAGTTACAATGTTAATCTTTCCAGGTTTTTAGCTGATTTATAATTCAAAATATGCTAGGAATAGGGCCCATCTAGCTTTATGCTGATTCAGTTGTTGTGGTTTAAAGAAGTAATAAGAAATTTTGGCTGGTCATGATTCTCACTGGGTGGTTGGCGTCACACAAGTATCTTCTCAAATGTTTCAAGGAATGATGATAGCAAGCATCTCTTAATTGTAAATGGGGTAGTTTAACTCAGGCAGAGTGAACTTCCTTGAGTAGTAAGCTACAGGTTGCAGCTTACTATCATGCCCCTCCTAAAGCAACATCCTCCAATGCAAAGTTGGAAGCGTCTGTCTCCACAATAAAGGGTTTATTGTAAACTGGTATTACCAAGACAGGGGCAGACATAAAAGCGTCTTCAGCAATGCTGTGTTCTGAGGTGCAGCACAGACACACAACGGGGAATCCTAACCTTAGAATTGGATTTGTACTAAGCCTTGGTTAGTGGCAGGGAAGGTTATTGGATTACCTTGTGGCCCTGATATGATTAATATCTGCTAGTTATGTCTAGATAGAGGAGCCAAAGTACTTGGAAACACAAAGACAAAAATGTGAATATAACTTAATTTTTATTGGTAAAAATGAAATGTAATTTATATTGGTTGGCAATACCACAAAACAGTACCAGGACAATAGGATCACTTGCCACAAGCATGAGTGAGGTGAGTGAGTTGCTAAATAATCAGGAAGCCAAACAATTGAATTCCCCAGTTTAGAAACATACTTATTTCAAAGGGGCAAAAGCAACAGAGAGTAATTCATCTTTGAAATAACTCAAAAAAGGAAAAATTGAAACATCGTGAATAGCAGCATTCATGACATTGCCCCCTTCTAGATTGGCCTTAGGGGGTAGTACTTGCAGAGAAACTTGGCATGCACTCAAGCAAACATACATTCACTAGAAAGGAGTTTCACAGTGTACTCTTACCCTTGTTTGAAGGCTACTTCTATAGGCGCAATCCACAATTTATCTAGCTTGTGAGCACTTCCTCATACTCTATGCTGATAGTAGAGGACATGGTCTCCAATGTTAAACTCAGGCAAGGGAGAGCATCAAGCATTGTCAGGGGAGAGCTCTAGCATCTTGGTCTTATACGCAGAGGTATAAGCAGTGGCCTGTATGTCAATTATGCGGTCAATCAAGCCTTTGATGTGGGCATCAGGGTCTATTGCCTTGTAGAGGAGAGTAGGGGGCCCCCAAGAGAGACAGAGTGGTGGCCTTGCACCCATATAGCATAGCAAAAGGAGAATACCCAGTGATGCAATGCTTGCTGAGGCAATAGGCAAAGAGAGCAGAGGTAAATATAGATCCCAGTTTGAGGCATCAGAGTAAGTGAGTTTTCTCATGATAGAAACCAGAGTTGAGTTAGCACGCTCCAAAGCCCAGTTTTTGGAGGGTTTATAGGGAGCTGAGAAGGATTGATGAGACCCTAAAGCCTCAACAACAGACGTCACTAACTTAGCATTGAATTTAATTCCATTGTCTGACAACAACACCTGAGGGCAGCCATGGTAATAGAATACATCCTGAAGCAGGAAGGCAGAAGTTTTCTTGGCAGTGATGTCATTAGTAGGGCAAGCTTTTACCCACTTTCTGAAATGATCAACAGCAATCAGGATGAAGTGGCAACCTGAGCAAGAGCAGGGATAGGGGCCCTACAGCGTCAATACAGATAGTGTGGAAGGTGTGCTGTGGAGGAACTAGCTTGAACTTGTGAGAGGCAGCTTGAGGTTGTTGGAGTTGACAGTCATGACAACTAGCAATGACATCTGGAATCAGCAGGCAAAGGTTCTCCCAGAAATAGTTTTTCTGGAGCCAGTCATAGGTCTTGGCAATGCCTCCATGTCTCATCTCCTTATGATCTTATAGTAACAACAAAAGGCAAAGACTAGGCCATACATAAGGTAGGTAGTAGTCTTGTACTTTCTTAAAAAGCTGGTTGTCACAAATGAGTGTGTCTTCAGTTAGTTTGGATAGGGCAATACAAACTTCTTTTGTCTTGTTCTACCAAAAAGAGGAATACCTAATCAGTTCATATAGTCAATCTGCTTCAACAGGGTGTAGAGCAAAGATAGGCATCTGGGACAATCCATCAGCGTTTTTTTCATGCCCTGCCCCAAAGGGCAGGCTTTTCAATTATTTATGCTTTTATTTTTGCTTTCTTTTATTCCTTCTATATATTGGAATTTAAATTGAGAGTTAATATTTAAGTGTTTTAAAAACAATTACCTTCTGTTTTTGTCAATTTGTGTTCAAGTTGTTGTTGCTTCTGTCTCAATCTTCTTCCACTATTTAAAGGCTTTATATTTTTCTATTTTAAGTTATAAAATTCCAACTTTATTTTACACTTTGCAATTATGCTTGTGTAAGCAACCGCTCCTTCCCCAGCTTACTAGCTGATCTGCTGTCTCTCCTGGCTTCTATTTTTCCCTTCTCTTCCAGTTTCTGCTCCCAGACATTACTCCAGTTTCTCCTGTCCTTGGATACTTCCTCCAAGGTGCTCAATTTCTTCACTGGAAAGGTTTTCTATAAATAAAGGAGCTTATGAAGAGTAGGCTTTAAGCCAAAATTCTAAGTGATTTCTTACCTTCAATTGTTATCAATTTTTAACTTCAAATCTTAAATTTTAGGAATTTATATTTTTATTAATTCATTCTAAAGTTTTCTTCTTTTCTTAAATGAATAAATGGAAGCTGTAAAACAACAAGCCTTAGGCTTGCTGTATCCATTATTTTCCCTTAAGGAATCTTTTAATAGTTACATGTACCAGTTTGCTGATGGAGAGTATCCCAATATTGACATTCCCTTAGTTACTAATTGTTCACTATTAAATGCCTTGTTTTATCTTCTTTGTTTAGGGTTCTTAAACTCTATTGCTCCTTTTGTAACCCAGTATAAGTTCTTAGCAGGATTCTGTAAGATTATATTACAGAAAGTTCCTACCTTTTTATATCTTCTTAATATTAACCCTAATGCTTTCCACACTTTAGTTTATAACCTTACACCACTATGGGCAAGACCTTACAGTTTTGGATTGGATCCTGGGACAATGTAGCACTGTAAATTCATAGCCTTGTTGCAACATCTTTAATTACTCCCTCTTGGGGAATTAACACCCCAAGCAGTTCACCAAATGAGTCACCAAATGGCATACTGACTAATCATTAAGGCGGTGGCACCACTATCATTTGATCATCTATTACAGGGATCAAACAATCCATATTCTAAGCAGAACAGAGCTTAATTAAGCCCTGTGACTTATGAGGAACATTACTCAGATAAGACCCACAACTCTCATGTTGTACATGGACAATATGTGGCTTACCATGATACTATATATTATCTTATATTCCTATCCAATAAAGTATCATTCTCTTCTTAAATTTCCCCTTTATCTCATTTATTATACTTCCCAGAAGTATATACTCAACACCTGCAAGCAAAGGGACCATCTAGCTAGCTGTCTTTCTGGTTCTTTGAGCTGCTGCATCCACTTGAGCAAGGTGTGGTAAGTGAATACAGTGAAATGGGTGCCATAAACGCAATGACAGAATTTTTTGACTGTATGCAGCATGGCAAGGCATTTTTTCTCTGTGACACTAGAGTTCTTCTCATGTTTGTTGAGGACACAAGAAGTATACACTACAGGATGATCTACTCCCTCATCATATAGTTGAGCCAGGATGTCTCCAATAGCTAGGTTGCTAGCATCTGCATAAAGTATTAATCCCTATCATAGTAAGGATACACTAAGATGGGAGCCTCCTTGAGTTTTTGCTTGAGAGTCTCAAAGGCCTGTTGTTGACTGGCGGTCCATTTGAAGGGGAATTGCTTAATAGTTAAACCAGAGGTTGGCTTGTGTTGGCAAAGTCAGGGATAAATTGTCTATAGTAACCCATCATGTCTTGAAAGACCTGTACTTCTTGCAGATTAGTAGGTAGAAGCATTTTTTCAATAGCCTCAACCTTCTTGGTCATTGGACAAATCCCAGTCTGTGTTACCTCATGACCCAAGAATTCAAGGTGTTCCCAGAAGTAAGCACACTTTGATGGCTTTAGTTTAAGGCTAGCCTCTTGAATTTTTAGGAACACTTTGAGATGGGCCAGGTGATTATTTTTTGTAGCGCTGAAGACTGCTATGCCATCCAAATGTACCAGAACTCAAGAGAGTTTCAAGTCACAGAGAATGGAGTACATGGCCCACTGGAAGATAGCAGGGGCATCACATAGTCCCTGAAGCATACAGGTAGGCTCAAACTTCCCTTCAGAAGTGATAAGCACATATTTTTGCCTATCTCCAGGAGAAAGGTCAACTTTTTAGTAACTAGAAGCCAAACCCATAGCTGAAAAGAACTTGTAGCCTCCAAGGCGCCAGAGAGCATCATTGATACATAGCAAGGGGTAAGAATCTTTCTTGGTTATTGAATTTAACTGTTGATAATCCATCACAATGAGGTAACCTCTATCTTTCTTATTCAGTATGAGCAAAGGGGAGGTCCATGAACTTTGGCAGGGGCAAGTAGCCCAGTGTTAAATAGTTGCTTGAGTTCCTTAGTCACCTGAGCGTCTTCTACTCAACTACGGCAGTAAGAAATGCCTCAGAAGGGGGGAGCATACCCAGTATCAATTTGGTGAATAACTCCTTTAGCTAAACCATAATCAGTGCTATATTTAGCAAAGATATCTGAAAACTGATCTAGCAGGTTAAATACCTCTTTCTGTTGAACTGAGGTCAATTGTGGAAAGCCCTGAGCAGTAAACAGAGATAGGACCTGTGGTTCATCTTGAGGTAAGTTGAAGTCCTGGAAGGTACCAAAGGGATGTAGGGATTGTTGCACTTTTTGCATTACAGTGCCACAATTATTTGAGATTATAGGGCACAGGAAATTTTCCAGAATACAGTCATATGTGAGGATATGAGTAGTACTGTATCAGAAGATCCAGGATTAAACGTAACCATGATTGTTGCCCAGCAATGGCTTCAGATTACGCAGAAGCACTTAAGGATTAGGATAAAGGTCAACCAGATTAAGGATAAAATAAAGATGGTCCAAAGACAATTTTATTGTAAATGATTAATTCCTCTTATACCTTCTACCAGGGCAATCTCTGGGCTGCTAGCAATGTCTTCTAGGACATTCTAACACGCCCCAAATTTGGGTAATTATCTATCTAGGTTTGGCACTTATTGCACGTCAACCAATAGAATATTTTTATTTTCACCCAGCACAGGTGATCCTTGCTGGCATGGAATAATTTAGTACTTCAGTACCACTTCCTAATTCTCTGGCATACTGCAAGCTTAATTCTTATTAATGTGATAAATATGGTAATTTGAGATTATGGGAAATCAAACCCAGCGCCTTGGCACTTGATGTAAAAGTAAAGCAGTGCCTTGGCGCTTGCAATATTTTCCAAGAAGTGCTTGCAATAATTTCAGTTGGTGCAGCGGCGCTTGACGTAAAAGTAGTTCAGTGCCTTGGCTCCTAATCCAATTGCTAGGCAGCGCCGCAGCGCTTGTGTATTTTTAAAGTGCTGCAGCAGCGCTTATCATTGGCTAGTTTTAGGCTCAGGTCAGCAGACTAATGCTGATGCAATATGCATATAGTTTATACTACCAACTTATGTAGTTTGGTAGCTGCAATTCATATCTGCAAGCTCTGCCATAATTAGTATCATTGTATTTTGTACTACTAATTTATGGATTTGGTTGTAACAGTCCCAATCTGTGGGCTCTGTCATAATTGGCATCATTGCTTGGTCAAAATTCCCAACATATTCCCCCACTTGACCAAGAACTACTTCCTTTCTTTCCAAGATGAATCCCACTTTTAACAACAACAACAACAAATGCCAGAGTATGCGCCAGGCATATAATGCTATGATGGCCACCATGAATGAGACAGAGCGTAATGCCTTCTGTAAGATGCCCTGCTCTGTCAGGAATGCCTTCCTCAACCATCTTTGCTCCAGAAAGGATCAATTCTGCAAGCAGGACTGCACCATCACTGTGGCTGGCTCTGCCCTTAATTCTGCTCCCAGTTCCAATGCTGATGACCTCTTTGAGGAGGACTCCATGTTTGACAAGCCTCCTCCTGCCCCCCCTACACGCCTCTTGTCAGCAGTCCTTCTGGTGCTTCACACCCATTCATGCGGCGCTTGCCTTCCTCTGGTGAGCCTCCAGCCACGCCCTCATCAATGCTTTGCGCTTGTCGCAACTTGGAAAAGGTCCCCATGGACTACCCCAATCTGCTGAGCAAGTTTGGGGTTTGCCACCACAAGGAAACCATGTTCAGTTTTGTGCAGGCCATGCACTCCAACAAGGACGCCATGTCCCCAATCCGTGCCAGTGAGCTCTATCACAGCCAATATGATACCTTCTGTTTGGCTGCTGAGGTGCATCTTGGCCTGCAGTCTGCTTCCTTGGTGCCAGGTCAGATTCTACCCAGCACACCCATACTATTGCTGTCCGCAACAAGTATATAGATGAGGTGGCTTGGATTTGGTCCCTTGAGCTTGCCGCTGACCCAGCATTTCATCAAACCCTGGACCTTCCTGTCCAGGCCAATGCCAGTCAGCGCTTCTTGGCCACCTTTAAGGTGTTCCTCTCTGCAGTGAGTACTGGCAAGCCAGTCTCTATCTTCCCTTGGCTGCCACTGTGTGCCACTTTATGTGGTACACCCCCAATAGCTGCCAGCCTGGCCAGCCAGGGTACACTGGTTGTTGCCTGGAGCACTATTGTGCTCTGGACTATCAGCTCCAGGTTCTGTTGCCGCTGGCCTACTCCTATATGGAGGACGCCCTGATGGACTGCCTGTCAATTGGGGCTGTGCCTTTTGCTTGTGGTGGTTGGGGTTGCCTTGTGCCCGTGAGCCAGCTCTGCCTCCTGCTCTTTAACTAGACCTCCATGTTGTAGAACTCTCAGTTGGCCTGGTCTCAGATGCTGGTGATCTTGGTGCATGTGCGCCAGCGCCTCAATGATGATTGGTACCTCTTCCCTGCCCACAAGCGCCCCGTAGTCACCATCCAACGCCCTGCAAAGCATCCCCAACGCACCAACTGCCAAGCCACTCCCCCTGTAGCATCCGCCTCTCAGCCGCGCAGAGGCGCCCCTGCTCCCAGAGACTACCCCCAGTGAACTCCCTTTTGCAATAAACTTTCTTAGCTCTTTATTCTTTATTATCTTTTTAATTTTATCTTTTTGCTCATTCTTTATTTTTATTATCTTCTTGTATATTTTTTATTTCTTATTTTTTCATTCTCTTCTTTTAAATCTTTCACAGAGATATGGTGCTCATTCAGTCAACTGAGCACACAGTATTTTTGTTTATAATTGTGTGCCTGTTTAGGTCTTACAGCAACTTTGCAAGTCTGTTCCCCAGGAGTTTGACTTAGAGTTATTCTTCTGGAGCAGCATATTGCTCCCCTTCCTAGAGGAGGCTTACGTAAAGTAGCAGTACTATTGGTTGCGCCTAGAAAACTCCTGCATGACTCATTGTCTTGATGGGAATTTGGTTGGCGCTGGAGTAAGCAACTGGTTGTTTGTTTCCAATGTAGAGGTGGCCAGTACTGCTCAAGTCTTTACAAGAGTGGGGTTTTCTTTGAGTCTTTTGACTTATTAGGCCCTTAATTTAGCAAAGGTGGCTGGTACAGTTTGACCTGTGAACACTCTTGTTTGCTTCTGTAATATCAAATGTTCTTTGAGCACAATCATGCATCAAGGTAAGTGTAACAACTTGCTGCTCAAAGCACTTCCATGAATTGATGTAGACCTTAGTGTGCCCAAACAACAGGGTTGGTGTAACAACCTGTTGCTTGGTAGTGCTTTGACAAAACAATTTATGCCTTAAGTGCGCCCATACAACAGGGTTGGTGTAATAACCTGCTGTTTGATAACGCTTTCAAGCATTTCTGCAAGGACATTACATGTATTCTTGTACTCTAGTTATGTATTCTTTTAAACTTTTACCACAGCGTGAACTCAAAACCTAAACTGACGCCTTCCAATTGATGTTATGTGTTGCTTCCTATGATTCTGGTCCCCATTGCGCTCAGATGTGCTGCCTGCAGTTACCAGCGCTTTTCCAGTTGACTCCTTCTTCTACAGGCAAATGTGTGCCCCCTGTAGTGAGCACCATTTTTGCGCTTTTTACATTACAGCACCACAATTATTTGAGATTATAGGGCACAGAACATTTGCCAGAATACAGTCATATATGAGGATATGAGTAGTACTGTATCAGAAAAGCCAGGAATGAACAGAACCATGATTGCTGCCCAGCAATGGCTTTGAATTGCACAGAAGCACTTAAGGATTAGGATAAAGGTCAACCAGATTAAGGATAAAATAAAGATGGTCCAATATGATTTTATTGTAAATGATTAATTCCTCTTATACCTTCTACCAGGGCAATCTCTGGGCTGCTAGAAATGTCTTCTAGGACATTCTAACACGCCCCAAATTTGGGTAATTATCTATCTAGGTTTGGCACTTATTGCACGTCAACCAATAGAATATTTTTATTTTCACCCAGCACAGGTGATCCTTGCTGGCATGGAATAATTTAGTACTTCAGTATCACTTCCTAATTCTCTGGCATACTGCAAGCTTAATGCTTATTAATGTGATAAATATGGTAATTTGAGATTATGGGAAATCAAACCCAGCGCCTTGGCGCTTGATGTAAAAGTAAAGCAGTGCCTTGGCGCTTGCAATATTTTCCAAGAAGTGCTTGCAATAATTTCAGTTGGTGCAGCGGCGCTTGACGTAAAAGTAGTTCAGTGCCTTGGCTCCTAATCCAATTTCTAGGCGGCGGCGCGGCGCTTGTGTATTTTTAAAGTGCTGAGGTGGCAAATCATGTCTTACTTAATTGTTGTGGCGGCGCTTATTATTGGCTAATTTTAGGCTTAGGTCAGCAGACTAATACTGATCCAATATGCATATAGTTTATACTACCAATTTTGTGTAGTTTGGTAGCTGCGATTTATATCTGTGAGCTCCGCCATAATTAGTATCATTGTATTTTGTACTACTAATTTATGGGTTTGGTTGTGACAGTCCCAATCTGTGGGCTCTGTCATAATTGGCATCATTGCTTGGTCAAAATTCCCAGCAGGGATAGCACATCAGGAGCATTCAGCAAGCTTCCATAGCTAACAACCTGATCTCTAGACACATTTATGGGGAGAGCAGTTAAGTTGGCTACCAACAGCTGGACAAGATCTTTGTGAGAAACATCTAAAACCCCTGGGCAGAGATAGGGTTTGTTGCAATCTAGCAAGAGAGGAGAGTACAGCTCTAAGAGTGTGTGTTCAGGCAGTTTTTATGATATCTGAGAGTCCAGGATGGCTTGAGATCCAGGAGGAATGGTCATAGCAGAAGTTCCAAGGAGTGAAATCCCTCAGACGCTGGGTAGGCTATAGGAGGGCACTTCATGTTGAACAATTGGGTATGATACTTTAGTGTGAAAACACCAATGGGGTATTCTAGGGCACACATCTTGAGGCGCTTTCTGGGAACTTTGATAGGCTCTTCAAAGATTAAAGGGACTTCATATCCTAAGATGAAGAGGTAGCTGTCTTTTAAGTTAATGATCTCATTGTACTCTCTAAGGAACTGGGTACCAACTAGAAGATCATAACTCTCATTCTCCAAGACAACGGCAGGCACAGCTAAGAGTAGCTTACCAAGCCTCATAGGGAGAGCAGAGTAAGCTCCTATAGCACAAGTCATGGAAAACCCAGCTGTACCATAAGTCTGGTGGTAATTGAGGATGGTGGCAAGTTTAAGATTCTTGACAAGCTTTGAGGAGACAACATTAACAGGAGATCCTGTGTCCAAGATGGCCTTGATCTTCACCTTTTGGATGAATATCTCTAAACAGGTAGTATTACAACCAAAGGATGGGAGGACAGCCAGGATATCTTGGACTTCTGATAGTACCTTGTCTCACTTCTTGATTATTCATCTTAAGCCAGGAAACTCCTTGTAGACAGTTTGAAGAGGATGCTATACTGAAACATTCTTGAAAACAGCATCAGCTACTCTAGCTGCTTCTTCATAAGATTCTACAAGTACAAGAGACCTCTTAGATTTTGTGAGATATGGGCAAGAGACAACCTCTTTGGCTTCCGGCAGTGGCTTGACAGTAGCTCTAGCTTTCTCAGAACATAGTTTGTAAGGGACTGCAATAGTTTGTGAACTTCTAGAACTGAATATTCATAGGAATCAGAGTCATTAATGTCTGAATTTTTCATATCAGAGTCATCAGAAATATCATAGAAAAGCAGCAGAATGGGAGGGGCTTTGATGTTGGCGGGCTCAGAGTCTGCTAGATACAGGGGAATTGGAGGAGACTGGGAAGGGTTGTCAACCAAGAGCGTCTCCACCTCTAGGTTGACTGTTCTTTTCCCGTCTGCTCCTTAGGATTGGCACCTTCAACTTGAGGATTGATAAAGACTTGGGAGTGGTGATCTATTTGGCCTCAGTTATGACAACCTTGACGTCTATAAGGGTTCTGAGAGTTCATAGTGAGGGTGCAAGGGTCATGGGAAGAAGAACCAGAGTTAGAGGCATCTCAATTCTTGCATACAACAGCCCCATAGTGGGTCAAGTGCATATCCTGCAGCAACGTCTTTATGCTCTACATTGAGGAGAGCATGGCTTTATGAGCTTTGAAATGTATGCACAGAAGTTGATTAACTTTGAGAGCTTGAGCGCAAGCCATATAATCCTCATGTGCTGTCAAATTCCTACTAGTTATCAGTTACTGACCTTCCATATAGAACCTATCTGCAAGCTTGGTTAATGCCTCTTTGGGTTTGAAGGCAATGTGCATGAAAGCGTCCTTTTTTACTTCCAAAATAAGGTTGCCACCAAACTCATCAATAAAAAGCTGTTTTATCTCTTCCCAAGACTCAATTGTGGGCAGTTCTGGCACTACCACATCCTGGAAGGTAGGGTGCAAGCAGATTAGAATGTGCTCTTTTTAACCTCACTGAGGCCCTTCTCATGTCGGTCTTGTAGATGGTCAGGAACACCACAATGGTGGAAATTTTGGGTCAAATACTTTCTTGAAGGTAGGTTTAAAATGGGCCTCAGGAGTGGGACCATCATTGTTGCTATTGAGCACATTTATACATGGGGGGATTCTGCTTTAGACTCAGGGGGGCTGTCTGGCCCACAGCTGACAAACACTCTCCTCAAGAGTAGTCAAGGTCTCAGCAGTGCAGGCACCTATATTTTTAGCTAAGGTGGTATGTTGCTCAGTAACATCTAGGTGTTAGCCCTGTGTTGTTACTACTGTGGAAAGCTCAGCCAGTCAAGAGGTAAGGGAAGGACCCACTGAGAGGCAAGGGGCAAACCTGTCATTCACTGAATCAATTAATTCACTCATTTCTTGCACATCTTTATCAAGTTCAGAGTGTTCTTGTTTCAAGTGGTCCACCTCATTAGCTAGAGATATCAAATTTCTAGCACAGTGAATATAGGGGGCTCCTGAAAGGCCAGGGCAACATCCATCTTCATCAATCACCCCCAGTTGGACTAGCAGCAGTTGCCACCATTTTGCGTAAAGCAGCAACCTCTTATTGCAACTCAGAAACTTGAGTTGTCAAAGCAAGTACTTGGGGATCTGGCTGAGGTGCTTGATTAGGATGATCTTGACTGCAGGTAGACTCTTGCAGCTCTCAAATGTCATCACATAGCCTCTGTTCTCTATATATGTCAAATTTTCAGATGGGGAGAAGGCAGAACATCTGGCTTGGGCATAGACAATTCATTCACCTGAGTCCGGAGCTTGGTAATGGCAGCGGCAGTAGCAACCCTTTCTTGATCAAATTTTTCACCAAGCTTGCAAAGGCCTTTAGCAGCAAGGTCTTCTACTTGTTGTAGTTGATCAAAGGAGTAATTACTGAACACATTGAGCTGCTGCACCAGTTATTTGAAATCAGTGAGATAGGTGTTCAGGTGAATCTACTTGGGTTTGCCAGGGCTGTTCCAACTGATGAAACTCATGTGGATGCTCTCTGGCGTATTTGGGGATGAACTGACACATTTGCTTGATGGAATTAAACAAGCAAGTTTGGAAAGTGACAGAGTTGCGCTGATTGTCTGACACCAAAGAAAACAGGGAGTGAATCCACTGTTGATAGGCAGCAAACTGATCCCAGTGATTAGTGATAGCAGCCTGTAGGGAAAAAATCTCTTGGATGTGAAGCCCCAACACCATCTGGTGATGGGCCAAGGCGGGCTGCACAAAGGACCTCAATAGATGTTCAGTAGAACCAGCTGCTTCAAGGAGATGTTGTGAAAACTGCGGGGCAACAATCAACTCATAGTATTCTGCTTGATTGAACTGTAACTAAAGGCAAAGAATGGCCCCATTGTGGGCTAATCCTAGGGCAACAGCCATGATTTTTCTAGGTCAGGGGTGCCCAGGGGATAGGCTACTAGACAGGGATCATTTCTGAGGTTCAATACAGTGGGGACAATAGGTGGGTCTTAGATGTCCTCCTCAATAGGCGGACTGGTGATTTCAGGTGAAGACGGCTCTTGTATAGGAGGAACCAATGTACTGAAAATTTGGTGGCAAAAGAGATAACCAAGGGGCTTACAGACCCTGTAGTGAGCACCATTTTTGTTGTTTTCTGAGGGGCAGCACAGACACACAACAGGGAAACCTAACCTTAGGATAGGATTTTTACTAAGTGATGGTTAGTCCCAGGGAAAGTTATTGGATTACCTTGTGGCCCTGAAATGATTAATCTCTGCTATTTGTGGCTGAAAAGGCGCCAAAGTACTTGGAAACACAAAGACAAAAAATTGAATAGAACTTAATTTTTATTTGTAAAAATGAAATGAAATATATAGTGGTTGGTGATACCACAAAACAGTCCCAGGACAGTAGAATCACTTGCCACAAGCATGGGTGGGGCAAATGAGTTGCTAAAGAATCAGGAAACCAAACAATTGAATTCACCAGCTTTGAAACAGAATCATTTCAAAGGTCAAAAGCAAAAGTGAGAAATTCATCTTTGAAATAACCTAACAAAGGCAAAATTGAAACAGCGTGAATAGCTGCATTGACAAAAAGCAACTCAAAGGCCAATCTGGCAGTGTCATCCCACAAAAATGGGTGTTTATTGGAGGCAAGGTGGGTCAAGGGCAAATAAATAGAAGGAAATTTTTGGATGAATTCCTGGCAGAAGTTTGCCAGGCCCAGGAAGCTTCTGACTTCCTTGCGGTTCTTAGGTTCAGGCCATAACGTCACAGCCTCTATCTTGTTGGGTGCCATTGTCACAAGTGACAAATTCCTGTTATCAATATGAATGGGAAAATCTCACCTACATGATTTGAACTCCAAGACCCTGCGGGCTGCCAGCCCAAAGGCACAGCTGCCTTTGTTTTTTGGGCTCAAATCAGAAAGGGATTCAATTTTGGAGAAACCTCTGAAACCCACCAGCATAAACTCTTTTACGTCCAGACTTTGCCCTCTGAAGGATTTTCTTAGCCCAGCCAATGAGAGTACCAACCCAGCTAATATTCCTGCCATAAATTGGGCCACTGCAAATGGAGAATTGCAGAAGCTTCCCCAAGAACAAGGGCCAGTTGATGACAAATCCCATGACTCAAAGAAGGAATTCAAGATTCCTTGCCCCAACCCAGCCAATGAATATTTGTCCACAATAAATGCCACCAAGGATTCCCAAACCCTGTTAATTGATACCACCTGGCCCAAATGATTTTTCAAAAGCTTTTCCATGGCAGATGGGCATACTTATACACTGAGGCCGCCAGGAAGTTACCCATTGCCATTCTTATAATAAAGTGTTATGAACCTTTGGTTCACACAGGCCCTACCCTACATCCTTTTAGCACTTTACAATTTTCAGTTTGATCTTCCCAGGTCCATCCCTGCTTCTCACCAAGCCCAAGAAAATGCAGACCAGCTGCCTGATTTATACCATCTCCCAGGTGCACCATACAGCCAGTAAATTTTACAGAGTATCCTCCCAACCCAGATTACTTGGAATTTATCTTAGAGGAGATATTAATTTACAACCCAGAAGCCCATACCAGAGAAACATAGGTTATTGGTTGTGAAGGAACTTGGATCACTATGCTGCCCTTGCTATTTCACAATAGATATAACTACATGTCCATGTATTTGATACCAATGACCCCATCCTTTTATCCTGTGGCCTGATTGCCCGCAAGAATCTGTTGCCATCAGTGAGTCCACCTCCACCCAGATATTTAGATTTATGTACATCACCCTTAATGGCCTCATTGATTTTATGGTCCCCACCAGCGGACCCTGGGCCATCCTTGGAAAACCACTATACTATATTGTAAAGTTAGCTCCCATCCTGTGGTGGGCCCTTCCTTCTGGGCCTACAGGCCGTCCGCCTGCAAATTCTCAGGAACCCAATTTAGGATGGATCTCTGACAGTCATAGAATATCCTCCCTTTAGAAAATTTTATCCCAATAACTCTACTTCTTCTTGGAAGAACTCACATTTCTGGAGTTTAATGAACAGTGTGTTCCTTGAAATGTTGTAGGACAGCTTGAAGATGTTTGACATGTTCTTTGGGGATGCAACTGTAGATGATGATGTCATCTAAGTAAGATATGCAGCACTGGTCCTTGAGACCTCCCAATACCATGTCCACCATAGTTTGGAATTTGCTGGGTGCATTGCACAAACCAAATTGGTATAACCAGGTATTTTATAAGACCATGCTTAGTCTTAGAGGCAGTCTTTCATTCATTACCAGGCCTGATACAGATCTGGTTAAAGGGGTTCTTCAGATCAACCTTTGAGAAGATGTTGGCTCCTGAAAGCTGTTATGACAGGTCTTCAGCATTGGGTATAGGGGATATGTTTTTCACAATGATGCAGTTTAGGTCCTGATATTTGACGCAAGGATGTAGGTTGCTGCCCCTCTTTTTAAAAAATAGTAGAGGGGACAAACAGGGAGATTTGGAGACATGTATGTATCTTTTCTTTAACATCTTTTCTAGGTACTCTCTTAAGGTGATGTGTTCTTTCATGTTGCAACTGTAGACGGGTCCATGTTTAGGATGAGTTTATGGGAGGATATTAATGGCGTGGTCAAACTTACTGTTCTTGGGCAAGGAAATGGCCTTTTCTTCTGGTAAGACGGACTCCTAAGGCTTCAATCATTTTGGGATCTCAGCTTTGCAAGATTTCATGGTGATGTTGTTTAGCTCTGGGGTTTGCTGAGGGCTCAGGCATGGAACCCTTAAGGTTTGGCTCTCATGAGAAACAGTCACCTGATGATTCTTATAGTCTAAGTTTAGTTGTTGGTCAACCCACTATTTGAAGCATATCACTACAGGTTTTGGAAGCTTCTCCATGACGTAGAATCTGGCAAGCAAAAGTTTCATATTTAACTTCAGAGAGATAGACTCTTTTTATTTGTGTGACAGGTATGTTGTCTTGTTGTCCAAGGTTAACAGTCGGGAGTTTTCTTGGACTAGTAAACCCAGTTTCTTAGCTAGGCTATGTTCTATGTAGTTGAGGGTTGCCCCACTGTCTAGGAGGGCAACAGTGTTCATCTCAAGGTCATGGTAACATAAAATGGTGCCAATGATAGAATAAGACTGGGAAGCATTGTTTATTTCTGAAATGGTGGCTCCTTTGATTCCATTGGAGCTGCTAGTACAGCTTTAGATAAGTGGCCACTATGGTGGCAATTGAAGCATAACCCACTTCTGACATGGCTTTGATACTATTCTGGGGTCATGTTCAAGCAACGCCTACTAGCACCAGGGGCATGGTTATCATGGGGTTGTCCAGGGTTGTATCCTTGTGGTTGGCTGAAGTCCATTCCTCAAGCAATTACCAGAAGCTTGTCTTTGGGAAGGTCACAACAATGGTGTCTCATGAATCTGGCGTAGTGTGGGTTCAATCTGTTTCTGAAGTGCAAACCAGACATATTTTCAGGGATCTTGGCGTCCTCTGCCAGGCGTATTAATTGTCTTGCATAGTTCTCAAGGTTGTCTCTTCTTTGGTTCAGGCGGATGAGTCCCATGTAGGCTTGTATCTTGGCTCCATCAGGAGTGGTAGCAGAGTTCATTCTCTCCAAGAATTAGTTGTAGGAGAGAATAAGGTCCTGATCTTCTTCTAGGATGGTCAAGAAGGTCTTTCTAGTGCCATCCTTTAGTTGGGTGGCCACTATCATAACCTTCTGAGTGTTATCTATGATGTTCTTGGGGTGGGCGCAAAACAAGGCATTAATAATTATCTTTCCTTTTCTGAAACCCACAAAATCCATTTTGGATAGGTCAGGAAGGCTTGTGGGGGTAGCAGTATTCTGGTTGGAGGTGGAGATTGTCACAGTCTGGACTTGGAAAGGCTTGGAGCCAACTCCTTCTTTTCTTTCTTTTTGTTTCTTGTTTCTTGGTCATGAGCTGTCTTAGGTAGTAAGCCAAGGTCAAAAATAAAAGCATATAAGATGCCCCAATAATCAAAGAAGAACAGGGGCCCAGGGTTGCTAATTTGATATGGTTGGCATACTGTCATGGCCCATACCAGAGTCTGGCTGGACTCCCACAGGGAGGCAGACCAGGCCTGAAAGGCCATGTACATAATTGGCGTGATCCTGACTATATAATTCACAGCAATGGCTAAGGGGCACCAACTTCCAGTATGGGGTATAACCTGGTTGGCCAGCCCCAATACTGTAATGTAGACAACCCCTAACTTACTGAAGTCTTGGGTAGGAGGCGTGTTGGGCAAGGGGGGAGTGGAGGGGATCTTCTTCATGATAGTCAGAATTGGGCCTCTAGAATGGCCAGGAAGAAGATCCAGGTGGTGAGGGTGAAAGAGCTCCAAGTCAATGTTGCAAGGTGGTGTAACCAGGTGAACAGTAGAGAGCCAGGAGGGAAAGGATAGGTGTGGGTGTATTGTGTAGTAGATTAATAAAGAGATGCAAACAGAAGAATTACATTAGTGAAAAAAATAGATAATTCCTGAAAGAAAATAATGGGTTCTGGGCATAAATTTTTTATTTTAAGATGTCAACAGTAAGGAAGGCTTCTCCTCCTCACTACTTATACTTAGTGAGAAATACTTAGCCTTTTGTGCCACCAGAGGCCTGGTGGTATAATTTTCAGTGATACTTGCTAAATGGCTTGGAAATTACGCACTGGGACCTGGGGAGGGAAGGGCATTGTCTGTTTCTTCATGGTTTGGGTTTGGCTGCAGCATGACAAGGTGCCACAGCTATTATTAGAACTCACAAGTGTTTGAGTGCCTAATTGAACAATCAAACAATTGTTTTCCCAATTCATCATTTCCTGATAGCAAAGGGACCCAAATTTGTGTTTAATTTTGGTTCCAGGATTTTATGGCATGTGGGCTTTAAAAACCCCTGGCTATTTGAGGTCAGAAAGGGGGTTTTCTTTCTAGGAAGGCAGTTGGCAATGGCTTCCACACTGTTGGTTGTTTTTTCTCCAGGAAGGCTATATGATTGTCTAGGGAATTCTGGGCCCTGACATAGATGAATATATGATTTGGAATGGGTGTAAAACTTATCCACAGTCTCAGCTGGAGGTGTATGCACTTCAACCTGCATCAAATCAAACAAGGCCTCTGGCTCAGTTGGGGTCCCTTGTTTGACAACTTGCTTGAGCCACCCAAAAACCTCCTTGATTGGGTTTAGGAATGCTGAATATACAGGAAGAAATAATAGGTGAATAGGTGCTTTGGGCCAATTGCTGTAAGCCAATTGTCACACCTGTCATGATTGTTAGAAATAGCTGAGAATATCTTCCACCTTGTGGAGAGTTCAACATTATCCAGTACAATAATGTTGGCAAACCCTGGGCTAGTGAACCTATGATGCTCTTGTACCAATTAGAGAAATGATAGGAAGGCCATGCTATTATGGAATTCCTTTTAATTTTATGCATCATATTTCCTTTTGGACTGAGGAGAGTCACCATAAAATAAGCTGTGGTGTGGACTGACACACACCAAGATACTTCATCTTTAGCACTTCTGTGGATATAGCTGTATGAATTACACATTAACAACAAAAACATTGATTTTTAATATAATAGAATTTGCCCATCCCTTAGTTTTTGAGAGCAGTGTACACCTCTGCATATTTCTTCTGGGTCTTTATATTAGCAGGGCTGTTACAGTTATAGGGAGATACCCCAAGTTTTTCCTGTGAGAACTGCAGCTTCTGACCATGTGTAAATAACCAATACATGTAGGAGTATTTTAGCTAGATATGATCCCAAGTTTGCCACTTGGAATCCAGTAAGCAATGTGATAATTGGGTAGACCGTCATCACCCATCAAAACACCTTTGCGTGAAAGTTAAACCAACTGAAATTACTGATGTAGCATGTGAGAACATATTCAACCAAGGTATAGATTACTATGGACTGAGTTGATTGGGTAGAAACCAGTGTGGTCCAAGAGTACTGGTTAGAGGAGTTTAACTGTGATGGCTCCTTGTAATAGTAATATTCAGATGGGTTGTGGAATGGCCTGTGTGGTTGAAGTTGTTGTTGGTGGCCCCCAATCCCAAGGCAGGCTGTGAGTACAGCCAAGAAGATAAAGTGGTTTATCTTCTTAATATTGAGGAAGGGAAGACAAAGCTTAGTGTCCTGGACGTTCTGGTGCTTAAAGTCTGGTTTGATTTATGTGATATTATTGAGGGGTAATTTCACTCAATGATAGCACAGTATATTATCAAGTGAATAGTCTTTATTATATACTATCAGCCCTAGTGAGGCATTAATAGTGAAAAGCATTGGATGGGGAACCCCAAACACTTGGTGATGTCTGGAATTCCCTTTCTGGGGTGGCATTGAAAGGGATGTGTAGGCAATGTATTGCCAATTCCTGGCCAGCAGTGGCAGAGGGGATTTTTGGATGCTTTCATGCATCCAAATTCAGTTTCTGCAGCTGCTGCATTAATTTGTTTGCCAGGTAGCTTGCCAGTCCCATCTGGATTTGACAAACTCCCAATTTGGGCAGCAATTTCCCCCAAATTGGGTTTTGGGGAAAATGTCTTTTTTGGTTTCCCATTTTGGTAATTCCCCCCATTTTGCAGGGGTGGATATCCCCACCGTGGGGGTGTGCTGCCAGCCAGCCAGCGGCTGGTGGAAGGCTGATGTGCATCCTATAAAAGTCAAAAGCTGAAGAATTAAAAATTTTAACTGCTTTTTCTTATGGCTTTTGTTCTATTGAAGTTTTCCCAATCAGGGGGAACTGCTGCAAATATTCATTTTGTGTTTTAGACCCAATTGCTGCAAGAATGTTGTTTCTTGGAGTGGTTTTGTCAGGAATATTCCTGACACCATTTGGTAGAAAAAAGAAATTTAAACCTCAATCCTGAAAGTAGATTTGACCTTGGACCGTATATTTTCCAGTTCAAGATAGCAGTCTTGGTTAATCCACTGGAAAATGGCCCATTTGTACTTCTTGGTAAGCAAGGTTGACAGCCATGTGGGTTTCTCTGCTTGTAGAATTTGACTGGTATTGAGAAAATGGTTGAATAGTTTATTGGAAACTTTTTGATCTACTTTAACAATACCCTTGGCTACCTTGAAGTCCCCATTCCCCTGTATCAGCTTGAGAAGAATAATGTAATTTATGTTGGGAACAAATTTTCTATTTGACTTTTTGAGTACATGTGAGTCAGGATTCTTCATAGTAACTGGCACACAAGGCATAGGCACCTTGTTGTAGACAGCTTTAATCTTCTTTAACACCTGCTACCCCTTCACAGTTCTATAAAACAAGGGCTCTTCATCATTGTCTTGGTCAATATTTCTTACATAGAGCTCATAGTTAGTGACAGGCACTAGATAAAAATTTTCTATCATGGCAGTTGAGACTGACTCCTGACAGTAAACAGGATCAAATACCAAAGAAGTGAGCTCAACTTCCTTGTTGTTCACTCTATTAGAAGTTAAACCTTTGGTGTTCTTTCTGGATAGCTTTAGGACCCTTGTATTTATGCTCTGCATGCTCTCAACCTGTTGGCTTGAAAAGGTTGTTGTGTAAGTGCAACCTCACCATTATTCTCTTCTTTCCTGTCTCTTTTTTAGTTGGCACTTGTATTGCACTAACTCAATTTTTTGACCTGTGGGGACGCCCCTGACCACAGCGCACACCAGCTGTGTTTGTGAGAGAGGGGGGCTAAACTAAGTTTGACTCCCATCCTGGGGGAAGGATCCACCAGGACATCATCCAGTGCAATACTGGTATGGCTGCTCAAACGGGCGTCCATAAGGAGGACATTGCAGACATTCAGGGAAAGTAGGAATCCAAACCCATCAAGATCATTCCACCAAGCAGCCACAGAGCACGCTTGGGAGGATACTCTTTGACCCCCAGATCATCTTCTTGGACCTGAACACCAGGGTCCACGGAGAGGGAAGGTATTGAAATAGTCCAAGCTTGGGGACACTAAAGGAATTGGATCAAGAGCAGGATACTTGAGGTTGTCACAGGTGAGACTCCTTATCACGTTTTCACTGGTGGCCAGAATACCCCAAGCGTGCCCAGGGATATCATCAAACATTTGCATAAACTGGTTGGGGTCACTTCCCACATGGTAAAATGAAAAGAAAATATGGCTCTAAAGATCTGGAGAGGTGGTTCATATCATCACCAAAGTAGGTATCAGGGTGAACACCACAAACTTCATTAAAGAGGCCAGCATTTTAAAGAAAGGAAAGACAAAAAGGATTTTCTAACCTTTTCTTGGTGGCAACTGGTTAGAACAAGGAACTTTGTAGCTAAGATTTTATATAAAAACTCAAGGTCTAAGGGGACAACATCTGAGAGTTATACACTTTAAAATAGAGCAGGAGGAGCTGCTCAAGCGTATATGAAGCAGAAGCAAAAGTCAAAGCAGGCAAGAGGTGATTTTGAACTTAAAGTAAGTAACTATAGGAATTATAATACTAATTTTAAAATTTGAACTGGATTTTTGAGAGCAACAGAGGTAAGCATATATATTAACACTAATATTAACTCTAGAGGCTTTGTAAACAACACCGTAAACCAGGAAAAGGCAGGGAAGGTAAATACTAGTAATACTAATACTAACAAATCCAGAAATAAAAATGAACTGATAAAAGAGCCCCAAAGTTACCAACTTAAGTTAGGAAAGTTAATAACTTTAATTTGAAAGAATGAGCAAGCAGGGAGCCAAAAGTCCCATGTCTTGCTTTAAGAGACAGGCTTCAAATTTGAAAGGTCACCTGACCCAGGCAATGGATCTGATTTTCCAAAGGGGAAAGTTTGCAAAGGCAGATACATTGAGTTGGAGGGTTTTGCAATAATTTCTGGCTTCAACTCTGATTGGCTGGTGTTAATGGAGTGATCTAAATCAGTATTCAATCCAGTTGGATTGGAAATTGATGATTTAGCAGAAGCACAACCTGATTGTTTGGACTTAATTAATTTTAAATGTGGACAAGCCCAGGCCAAAAAAGTCCAAATTAATCAGAGATTCTTCCCAAGTGGGAACAGAGTTCTTAACATCAGTATTTATCACCTGTGAAGGGTATACCAACACAAATCTCTCATCAACTGTGTGGGCTAAATCCTCAAGGGAATTAAAGGGCTTGGCTGGCTTCTGAGCAGATTATTTGGTACGACACAAGAAAATTGTCCTGTCCAAGGCTAAAGGGGGGAGTGACTTTTCAGTGTTGCCACTCTGTTGTTGTGTCTTTTACATTTTACAGTGTAATGAAATACTATATAAAACTCAATTAAGTTGCACCCTGGTTTTGATTTTGCTTTTATCTGAATATGGTTAATTAATTAGAATATACACCACCCAATCACTCATTTATAGTTTTTATTTTATCTTTTAATTAGTTGTTTTTTGGTTTACAAAGCCCATTTTAGAATCACTGAAATAATTTCCTCCCATTTCCCCCAGATTTTAAGCCATATTTAAACACCCAGCCCAATGTTTTTATAATTTATGTTTCAGATACTGTGTCTTGAATTAGATAGCTAGGTATCATTCATGTGTACAGCTCATTTATACAACAACGGAGTGTTTTTGTTTGCTGGTTGAGTTGTCACTGTGCTTCATATTTGGTTTGAGTTTTGACACACTACAACTGAGTGTATTCTGTCTCCAATTTACATGGTAAACAGATGTTCACTAAAAGACAACTGAAAATATTTTGTTTGTGTTTTCAAGATCTTTGTACCGTATCTCAATTGTTTTATTTTGTAGACTAAGATGTTTGTTACTTTGTTGAGTCATTTTGCCCATTAACATCCCAAATATCTGTTAAAAGATTACATATTTTATACTGGTATTTGGAATTTGTTTAATTTTGAGTTCATTTGGTTACAGATGACAAGATTATGTTCGTCCTCACAGCTGTGAAAACTACTGAGCCAAATTTTTTAATTCATTGTCAAAGATGCTGTTTTTCGGAACAAGCTGCTCATTTAAACTCTGGATTGAGTACTACTTCATTGGATTGTTTTTAAGCCATCCTAAACCTTAAACTAATGTTTAATAATGGGCACAGATCAGTGCTGGGATTCATTAAGTTGCAAATTAAAATGATATTCATTAAAGATTAGTAATAGTGTTTACATTAAACGGCCTCGTCCTACTTTAATCCCCGAAACCAAGTAAAATATATGAAGCATATGGTTGGGAATCAAATTTTGTATTTTTAATCAGGCTAAAAGATGTATCATATTTGGAAATGTATCTATATTACTAGCTCTTTGGTTTTTTTTAGAAAACTAATTCAATTTTGTGTTAGCTTCGGCTATGCAACATGAAAATCATATTTATACAAGCCCCCATCCTTTAGGCTTTTGTGGAAGTATGTCTTCGGAAAGCTCAATTGATTATACCGCTAGAAGAAATATCCTTCTGTAAACAGACTTGACAGTAAAACTTATCATAGTAAACCAGCCCCAACATTTTCAAACTTGGGCTTAAAATTATAATTTTGAAGATAATGAAAAGGCAACTTTCTTAAGGAAATACTTTTTACAACTTGCAGTTAGATTATATCAGAACAATATATAATATGAAAACTTTGCCTTTAGCATAGAAAGCGGAAATATATTGCTCTAATTTTACTCAAATATATGCTACATGAGCACAAATATAATCAAAAGCTATAAAAAGAAACATACTCATTTATCTAGTTTGATTAAAGTGACGCTTTAGGCACTTTCCGTCTTGACAAAAAACACAAGTCGTTTCATTTTGCTTGGGGGTTTTGGGGCAGATTTCTTCTAATAATACAAGGTCTGAATTTGAAGCCTCAAGATCGAACCTAAAAAGATCAAGAATTTTATTTTGACCTTGCGAATCGCCAGTTAATATCTTGTCAGCCACTTCGCTTTCGAAATCCCGAGATTTAATTAGCGCGACACCCTGGCTAGAAACAAGTTTAAATGTGCATGAGATTGGAGGGGGCTTGCTATGATTAAGTTCAAATAATGAAATATGCTGCTTCAACTCTGCATCAGAAGGGACTATATCTTTTTGGCGTTGTCGATTCTTTTTCGGGCCAATCTTTTTGTATTCTTCTTTGCTTTCGATTTGAGCTTGATTGCTTTTAGGTCAGAATATTTTTTTCATTTTCACAAGCCAAAACTTGTAAATCCAAGTTTTCAAATGCCTGGTTTAAAGAACTATCTGCCATAAAAGGAACTGAAGTATATGCAACTTTAAATCCAGTATGATCTTTAGAAATTGCTAACAAAAGTTAGGTGGGCTCTTTAAAGGATGCGCCAGGGCTTAATCAATTGTCACTAAGGATTCTTCGTCTCAATACCGTCCAGCTTCCGGCTTTGGGCCGCTGCAACAAGAACGGAGTGCGGTTATATTTAAAGAGTTTAAATACATCTTTGAAAGAGTGACCCAGAGCCAAAAACTGGCCGCCTCTGCCTGAGGCTTTTTTTAACGCCGTCTCTGAACCCTAATAAACCTGTGTTCCCTCAAAAAAAAAACCTGGGGCTTGGCCGAAGCAGCCCTAATTGTCACAAAGGTTGAGCTCTAGCATGCCAAGGGTTGTGAAGGACCAACCTCGGACTCTTACCGGATTATATCCGGCACAGCAAAAAATTGCGCTTTAGCACATTTGAACATTAAGATTGTTTTTATTTTTATTTTAAGCCCAAAATCCGGAGATTAGCCGGAAGTGGTCCGCCACATACCTAGAACTGCTTCAACCTAGTGTTGGTTTAACTTCCAAAAATATATTTAATAATTTTTAAATATTACAGAATTTCCTCTTTAGACATGGCGGTCTAGAGCCGGAGCTAGTCAGAGTTGGGCAGAAGCAGTCTCAGGCATGTCCTTTGTTAAATATTTCACTTTTAATCCTTTTAAGAAATCAGAACCCTTTACAGTAGTTTTAAAAGCTATGGCAACAACCTAAAATACTTCAGATTTAAACAAAATGAACTCAGATTTAAGCAAATTCCAACTATCAGTGTAAAATAAACACTCTGTTAACATGTATTTTTGGCGTTATGAATGAAATAGGTCAACACAGCAATGAAGTGCTCACACTTCAAACGAAAATACTCAAAATCCAAACTGAAATATGTGGATTCATAAACAAACTGGTTTGAGTTGACATTCAGTGTACATATTATGTACACCAAAGGTCAACTCACACCATTTTGTTTGTGAATCAGTGTATTTTGGATTTTATTTTGAATACTCTCGCTTGGCACGTGAGCACTTCTTTGCTGTGTTGACCCATTTTGCCCATCAATGCCAAAAATTCCTGTTAACAGAGTGTATATTTTAACCTGATAGTTGGATTTTGCTTAAATCTGAAATCATTTTGTTTAAATCTGAGGTATTCTTGGTTGACATCATAGCTTTTAAAACCATAGTATAAATTTTTTGACTTTACAATAAATCAAAAAATTAAATATAATCTATTATCTAATAAAAGCTATGCTTCACACATAATTTTTTAATTTCATTTTTTTGTTTTTAAGAGGCTTGATTTTAAATATTTACCTTTTTAAAAGCTATTTAAATTAAATTTCAATGCTAGAAAATAAAATAATAATATTAAAAGTTTAAAAAAATTATAGGAAATACTTTTTTTATTTTTTTTGTTTTTTATTGTTGCAAAGTAAAAAACTTTACTTGTGAAAAAAACTATAGTTGGATCAAATTTGACTGAAAATCACTTGACAGGAAAAAAATTGACAGAATATCTTCCTGCCCCATTTTCCTTACTACCACCCACTTGGGATTGATTATTGGATTTAAATCTACAATTGCTGCAAGCAGGCAGGTGGGCTTCTGGGCTGGTTTTTCCAAGTGACAGCGCTTTGGCCTGGCCACACCCAGAAAAACTATGCTTATGACAGAAATCACCACTGATATACAAATAGATAATCTTGTAAATTGGCTTCTCAACTTTCTCAATTTCAACTTTGAAGGGCTTATAAAATAGTGTGAAAGCCGCAGACACCGCAAAATTGAAGCTGTGGGCTGTGAGATATTGCACATGCACATAAGCCAAGAGAATATACATTATTAAGCAATTATTTTTGAAAAACTTAAAACTGTAAGTTTAGCTGTAAGTTTAATGGTTTATTGAGCTACTGCAGTAGCTCAAGTATTTTTATAGTCATTATTGTATTTTGGAATGGTGCTGATGTGGCAAGGGGCAATTTGTTTCACCATGCTTTCAGAAGTGAGTAAAAAATGAAAGAAATCATAAATTGAGTTCAGCACCAAAAACACCAAGTTACCTGTTTTTTATTTTCAAGCTTTTTGACCACATTTGAAGATTCTGACAGAATTTTTCTGTTTCATCACAACCCACTTATTTTTGATGGCCTTATTTAGATCAGCCAGCTTCTGGAGTGACTGTTCTGCTTGATGCTTCTGATTAATGTTTTTTTATGAATGAGCAATTCCAAACAAGATGTCATTATCCGTGACAAATAAGCTACATAGCTTCTATGTAGATCATAGATGTCAGGTAGTTTTGGCAGATCAGAATTCCTTTGAAACTTAAAGGGTTAATCCTGTTGTAATATGTGGATTGTATCTTAGAGCCATCTTTCATTTATTAATTAATGTTACAGAAGTAACATTTTTGAGGCCCCAGGTGGGAATCAAACCCGCTCCTAGCCTTCAGGCAAGGCTAGTGGGCAGGGAAGATTCACCTGCACCTGGATTTTTGCTTTTCAAAGCAAATCCAGGTGCGAGAACCATTCCCGCCCTGGCAGTAGCTGCGGGGCTCATTCAGCGCCCCAAAAGCTACGCCCAAGCCTTGGTGGGTTTGGCTGGGCCTGAGTGTCAAAACTGCAGGCTCGACCCACCAGCAAGGTTCCAATCAAGCGGGTTCGTGACCTGCAATCCAATTATCTGGTCACTTGAAGCCAGACTAGAAAGTCAACTCAAATTACCAAATTCAACAACATGAACAGATGATGATCTTTTATGGTGGATACCTCATTTTGGCGCTTGACTCATTATCAGGATCAAGCCACCCCTTTCATCATCTAGCCATGTGATCACCAATCATGTTTCTGTTATCCTTGACTCACATGAACTATATAATTACTATCTCACAATAAAGATTATTATCTATCTTCTAAATATTTTTCCCGTGTAACTCTGCTAAAACAGCACAGTTACAACATGGGCAGGCTATTTTTAGCTGACCAGTAACCCCAGTTCAAGCCCATTCTCCATTAAGTAGTCTGGGGTCCCCAATTGGGGACCCTTTTTTTAATCAAGTTTCTTGGCCTCAGGAAAGCCTGTCAAGCTAGCCCAAAAAAGGTGTTCAAATTGGGAAAACATTCCAAAACTCCAGAAGCCAAACCTGCTAGGACCAATGGCCAGCCAGGCCAAGATGGACCACCAAAAAGCCAAACAACTGTTCTTGAAAACTCCAAAAATGACCATGAAGCAGCCAACCAAACAGCAGAACCTGAGATGTCAAGCCTTGCCACACAGATAGCACCAGAAGAATGCCCAGAGGCACTTGCATGTGAGTAAGTATATAAATCAGAAGCACTTGAAAAAGTTCTGTATCATCATCCTTACCAAATAAAGTTGCTATGAACCTTTGGTTCACCAATCTGTTTTCATACCTATTTTTAATACTCTTTCATCTGCATACACCCAAGTGTCAGACTCATGTTGATAAAACCAAAGCCTTTGACTACTACTGTCCACCCAACATTCTGTTTGGCCCTGTGCATTTCACTGAGTATCCCGCCAATCCTGATCAGGAACCCTGGGCATTGGAAGACTTGCAGTGGTACACCCACCCAAATGCTCCCAAGAAACCCTACCAAATTGTCTGTGACGGCAAAGCAATCACCATTTACCTTTTGATCTTCAACGGGAAGTACAACAATCCTGCTGCCTACTTGGTCACCATGAAACCGCCCCTAACACCCAAACCAACCATTTCAACCCCCACTTTAGATGTCACTGGCCAGAGTAGTCAATTTCTGGGAGTGCTTTACCTGGCTCTCACATGTCAGGATCACTCCTGACATAAGCTCTGAATAAAGATCAAAGCAAAAAATAAGCACAGTCTAGTGCAAAAGGGGAAGAATTGTGAAATGCCTGATTGAGATGATATTGCTTCATTAATCATGATATCATGATTGCATAGATGAAGTAATTCATGCAATCATATCTCAGCTCTTAATCAACGGATGCCAATGCCCAAACCCGCATTCAAGAGCTCTCAACAGCGCTTACAATTTATATTAATGAATTAAGCCAGGTCAAAAAACCAATTGAAAGCTAAATTGAGCAAAAGCAATCCCCCCTGCATGAACTTCTGTTGCATGAAATAATGTCATTCATGCAAGTGTATCTCAGCAAATACAAAATCAAAATGAATGATCAACCACTTATTTTGAAGCTCTTCGTATTTTTGAGCATCATTTAATAATGAATAAGTACCTGTTAAGAGACCGCCTTGCGCGTAAAATCAATTGGAACACAAATCTTGAGAGGAACCAATCAGATAAGTCCCAGAATTAAAAAATAAAAATAGAAGCAGGCCATTCAGTCCTTGAACAATTCAGGAACAAAATCCAAACCCTGGCCATCAATCCTGGAACCAACCAATGGGAATCTGGGGCCCAGACCACATCGCTTGGTTCAGACTCTTGCCAAACCTTACTACCCATTCTAAAATTAGACCTTGAGGAAAACTTAGGCCCATTTTCTCTCATAATAGTAAGCCATTGGCTAAAACCAAGAATTGATCATCCAGACCCAGATAGTAGAAGAACAAAGGTTTGACTATATTCCAAATGCCTGAATTCAATCTTCATCACCCAGTCTTTTGAGATTCTCCATTCCCTGCTTGCACTCTCACTTGCAAAACTTTGCACAGTGGGAGATACTATAAATAAACATCCTATGAATATCTGATAGCTAAGCTATCATTGAAGTTCAACACAATCTCTTGCTATTTATATTTCTTTTTAATTATAGAAAGTAAGTTCTGCTGTGTCTTTACAGCTGGGTTTTACATCACGGGATTGATTGACTCTGCCTTGCCAGCGGCTGAACCTTGGGCTGTGGCTGGGAAGGCCCTTTCCTACCTGATAAAGTTAGGTCCCATCATCTGGTGGGCCATACCAGTACCTGCTTTGACTCCTCCTTCACCTGCTGGAGCTCCACAGTACTCCTGGTATCCTGACAATTAAGTCATTTCTAAGGGAAAATGGTTTCCTGAGAGGGAGTGATCAAATATATTGCAACACTAAGTTTAATTATGTTATTTGATATTGAATGATATAATAATCATATGTTTATTGCAGTTTAGAGTTCAAGTTATCATTTTCCATTAAAATAATTTGAAATAGTTTTTATTGAGCATATCAAACTTCAAAACATCTAGTCAAAGATTGTGCTGCAAAGCAAATAAATTTGTTTTGTTCAACCTATTATATTAAATTGTATTACATAGGGCTGGGATTATCAGTTTTTAATTTGAAAGAAAATATTTTCTTCAAAATTTAGAATGCATGCTGTGACCAACCCATCTCTAGTGCCACATAGCTATAAAATCGATTCTCGGTTGGCTCAGATTGAGTAGCTTTTAAATCGAGATCGATCAAAATCTATGAAACTTGGCCGTCAAGTACCCTTTAAAGAAGCCTCCATCAGAAAGCAGATATTAGAAATATAAAGACGAGGTGTTACAATATAATAATTCCTTATCCATAAGTATCTAAAGCCCTGGGCTTAGGGATCGGCAGTATATAAATCCTAAAGTAACTTTTTAGACAATCTCAAACTCGGAGCATCCCGCGGCTTGTAACAGATCAAATAATGGCAATCTAAAACTTTCCAAGGGTCTCCATTTTTCATAGCAACAAATATAAAAACTAAAGTAAAAGGTACCTTTTTGAATCGATACGATTAAAATCATAGTCTATTCTCAAGCCCAGATACCACCAAAGAATTTGGCAGACTTAAACGTCATTAGTTTAAGATAAAACACATTGTCATCAGTTATCAACGATGTTCAATAGTATTAAGCTACCAAAAACTGTTTCTTGCAGATTATCTACCCTCGTTACTAAGCATGCAGTTAGAATCAAGATCACCCCAATTGTATCAGTGTCCCATGATACCCTATAAGTTGCACAACACATTTTTAAACCCGCTTTGTTTCCACATCTGATTTTAAGAGGCAAATCGAGTTGATTTAGACATATTTTTTATATTGAATGGAGATTGATCTGTTATGCTCGCCTGGCCTTGAAGGCTCCCTCTCAGATATTTCTGAATATCAAAAAGTCATGGATGAAATGGTCAGTGGTGAAGATGATGAATGGCTTCATTGCATTTCCAAACCTCCACTTGAAAAAAAGAAATCCATAATATTTTCGTGGCTTACTTCCCAAACCATCAAATCCGAAAAGACCGAAGGCACCAAGCCTGTGGAAGTGGCTTCCCTTGATACCTCTGAGTCTCTAGATACTATTTCCATAGGCTCTTTGATTGATTTAGAAGCCATGACTGACTTGAAGCTTTTTGGAGTGACTTCTGAAGAGGCTAAAAATTATGGGCCTGCTGATTTGGGGTTTTACGATGGGTTTACCATCGAAGAGCTTCTCCAGCCCCTAGAATTTGAAAGCGAAGCCCTTGAAATCCCCACGGGTATCCAGAATTGTTTAGAAGGTTATTTAAAGAAAATCAAAAATAATGCCGGCAGCGGGACTTCCTCTCTTACAAAATTTACTCCGCCCAAAGACTCTCACCCCCTCAAACGTTCCAGCGTTGAAAGCTCTTCAAAGCGCGTCACTGGAACTTTAAACCAAATGATTTCTAACCTCACCCAAAATTCATCACCTTCTCCTGGAAGTGTATTGAACCAGAAGTACCCAGTACAGAGAAACCGCAGTTTGTTGTCTAAAAGCATCATTGTTGGGACCAAAACTGAGTCTTCATTGAAATCTCCCCAGAAAGAAAAAATCACCCCTTTGTTCTGCTAGTACAGGATCTTATAGCTCTTCGCTCAAGAGTCCTCATTCTACTCTATGTTCGCCCTCTGGTAACTTAAAGGGTAGTACATTTGTTTTTTCTCGCGCTTTGGATTCAACTGAAGCTGCTAAGCGCACTGCTCTGGCCGACAAGCTCTATCCCTCTCGCATCCCTCGCCCTCCTGTTAGACGTACACTGGGGAACCCCGAAAATATAGCCAACTTAAAAAGCCCCTCTACTTTAGCAGGATCTAGCCGCTTTAGACTAAACAATGCAGGTTTCACCCCAAGCCATTCTTTGGTTTCCCAAAGTATTTCCGAGATTAGCATGAACAAGCCCTCGATCAGCCTTAAGGAGCATACTTTTGTCTCCCGGATCCCTAGACTCGCCTCTCAGAAAAGTGTAGATAAGATGGCGTTAAAGTATCACCAGTTTTCCAGTATGAACTAATCGACCATCTATTGTAACGTGTAACCATTTCTCCATGTTAAGAAGCTGATTATTCTCGTCTTGCTTCTAGTTCTATTGTCTTAATAAACGTATCTTAAAGGCTTATCGTACATTCAGCTTAGGGCTTAAAACAAGGAGTACCTAAGTTCTAGAAGAATTTGTCTTGAAACTTTTAAAGTAAATAAGAATCGAAGAAAAAAACATTATTTTATTCTTTTCAATTATAGTATATCTTGTAAAATCTCAGGATAAACACCATTTTTCACAGTTTTGCTCCTGTGCTAGGAGCAATGTGTAGCATTAACCCAGGAAAGCCTTTTGCACATGAAATACCAACATCTAATTGACATGAGAACGTGTATCTTATGTAAGATCTACACTAACATAACCTAGAGACTGTCATTGTGACTTATTAACTGTCTCTGGAAAGGCCTATCTAACTCTAAATTGCCATCTAGTAAGCTTAAAGTGAAGCCTCCCTCAGAAAAAGCATGATCCATAGTATAATATAATACTGACACTATTTAGAACTATTAAAATTCTTCTACTAAATGTATGCTTTCATAGTGTAATAGCAACTAAAATAGTTTCATTATATAATCCTCTGGTTTGATTGATGCTGTGAAAGAGCAAAACAGATACACCAACTTATAAGTCTAAAGCTGCGAGTGAGAGTCCACCACAATTAGAGTTTTTAATGCTTCATTAGAAATAATATACGAAGTTTCATGTGAATCCTCATTGGCTACATCATGAGAATGATGTCTTAACAGCACCAGCAAATCTATGAAGAAAACTGAGCATTAAACTTATCAACTTACTAATTAAAATTTTCCAAAGTAGCACACCCTCTTAATGTTGCAACCAAGTTTCCAGACTTGCCTGCCAACGTATCTTAGGATACACAGGGGGTGCTCAACAAGTTTCCTCTTGACATATCTAACAACATGGGCCATGTTGATAGCAATATCAAATTGCGGGCACTTCTTCCTAATTAGGAGCGCTGCCAATTTGACCTGCTGATCCAGCACAAGTTATTCCTTGGCTTCAATCTTTATATAGAGTGTGCCACCATGCACCCCCTTGTGGCCCAGTGGCTTTCCCATATTGTATATTGATCATATTATTCTGCAATAAACAATACCTTATTCTTATTATTCCTGTTCTTTCTATTGAACTGTTGTCTTTCCCAATTCAAATAATGAATCCTCATTGGTTCAGTTGCAACAGTGGTAGCAGCAGTAGGTTCACAACCTACCTAAGAGAAAAATTTCCCCAAGAAAGGATGGAGTACAGGCTGTATGGCTACTCCCCATCAAGAGACTTTTCTGCCAATCCCTGAGGGAGAGATCCTTGATGGGTACATTATTTACCAAGACCAGCTAGTTCTTTCAAGTGTGTACAATTGTCTCTGCCTCAGACAACGTGACGCCAGCGTCATCCAGCCTCAGTCAGACCTTTCACAGTGCATGCTCAACCTCCAGCTGGAATCCTTTGCAGGTGGGATCAAAGGGGCCAACATCGTCAGTTGGCTTCACTCCACCAAAACCCGCCTCCGTCTCTGTCAAGTACCTGAGCCCATGTGGGTTGCCACAGCATTGGGGCGCCTCACGGGGCCTGCTGCTGTGTGGTTTACCAACTAAACCAGCCAAGAAATTGAGGTCACCTGGGCAGCATTCAGGGACGCCACAAAGTCCTGCTACAGAAAAACCTTCTCAACTATTGTGGTGAGAACTCCCCTTCTAGCAATTAAGCAGACTGGCTCAGTTCCCAAATACCCTGCTGCTGCCCCAAAGCTGTGATCGACGGACACACTATGCTTCTGACCCTAATAGTTGATGGGCTCAAGCCTCATATCTGTAAGTGGGTCCCTGTAGGTTGCTGCACCTCTATTGATGACTGTTACAAAGCCATTGTGGAGGCCAACAACCAGGCTTTGATGGGTTTCTGCCGCACAAATAATGCTTTACCTCAACCTCGTGCAACACCTGGAAGTGCCCACAACCAAGTAGGCCGCTGTCAGCCCCACCAGAAGGAAAATGGGATTAAACGCCCCTGCAAGGGGGAACTCCAGCTAGCACAAATTGAGGACCTGTCATTTTCTTCCCCAAAGGGCAGGCTTTTTACTAATTTAAATTCTATTTTGAACTTAAGGTCAAGTAGATTATTATTAGTAATTTTAAATCAAACTTACCTTGTTTTTTTCACTTGCCTTGGGTTTGTTTTCACTTTTGCTCTTGGGTTTGCTTTGCTTTTGCTCCTGTGTGCATGCAGCTTGATTAATTTCCCTTTATAATTCCTATTTTAATATTGGTTTCTTTCTTTTATTTATATTTTATCTTACGCAACTGCCGTTCTCTTCTCCTGCAGTATGCATATCTTTGGCTTGCTGTTGCCAGCAGTTTCCCCACTACCATGTGTTCTTCTTTTGTTCATCAAACCCAGATGCCAAGAAACTCCTTGTCAATGAAGATCTCTTCCAGGGCTTGGCTTTTTATGCCATATAAATAAAGACACCAGAGAAGTAAGCTTTTTAAGCTGAAATTCTAAGTGGTTTCCCCAATCACCATTCACAGGTTTTTTCTACTTCAATTTTATATTTTCATTTTCAAATTCTAACTTCAAAATCCACTTAGGTTATCATTTTTTTAAAAGAAGCTTAGGTTTAGAATACCAACCCTGCCAAAATCAAGGCAATCACCAGCATGCTGCCTCCCACCAATGTGGGTCAGGTGTGTACCTTCTTAGGCGTGATTGCCTATGTGCGTAAGTTCATTCCCAATTGCAGAGAACTAATTGCACCTCTCATCAAGCTCCTAAATACTAAACAGTGCTTCCATTGGACTTCTGTTAGAGATCAAGCCTTTGAGACGTTGAAGCAAAGACTTACAACTGTGCCTGTATTGCAGTTCCCCAATTGGAACTTCCAGTACAAACTTGAGACTGACACCTCTGACAGGGCCATAAGGGGTGTGCTACAAGTAGAAACTGACAAGGGTGTCTTCCTCCTGGTAGCACACAAATCCAGGAATCTCACTGACTCAGAGCAATTTTACCCCATACATGATAAAGAGTTAGCAACCATTGCGCACTGCATTGAGAAATGGCGCTGTTACCTGGAAGGGGCCACCTTTTCACACCCGCATCTTGACAGATCACAAGTCACTCCAATACTTCAACACACAGTCCCACTTGATACGCTGCAAAGCTGGCTGGGTCAAGAATCTATCCCCCTACCAGCTGCACATTGAGTACAAGCCTAGGAAGGAACTTGCCACAGCTGAAGCCCTCTCACATATCTACTTAGCGTCCATCACCGGGGATGATGGCTTGGATCCAGATTGACTAATGCTGTACCTCTTCCCTGAAGCAACTTTTTACAAAGGCCTTAACTCAGTAACCATCTCCAAGCTGAAGGACAACAAAAGCCAGTTCACCACTGATGCTGGCAACGTCTGCCGCCAGGCAGTGACAGGTGAGAAGACGCCTTAAATTCCCACTACACAACAAGGCAACACAATATTGCATTACCACCACACCTTGGGTCACATCAGAGGGTGCAACCTCTTTGAGATTATGAAACAAAAGGTTTGCTGGCCACATATGCGCCAAGATATCTTGGATCTCCTTGAAACGTGTGTGCTGTGCAAAAAGAACACTTTTAAACCTGCACCCCCAAGTCTGTCCTGCCCATCAAAGCCATGAAACCCTTCAAACAGTGGGCCCTTGATGTTGTTGGGCCCCTCCCTAAAGACAGACTGGGAAAGAAATACATCATAACTGCCATTGACTACTTCACTTATTGGCCAGTAGCCTGGGCAACAACTAACCATACCACCACCATCACCTGATTCATTGGCAAGGAAATTGTGGCCTGCTTTGGGCGGCCCAAGTGTATTATCACAGATGGTGGCCCCAAACTTGTTGGGCAGGTCATAAAGGCGTACTGCGCCAAGAATGCCCCCAACAGATAGTCACCACCCCCTATCATCTGCAAGCCAATAGACGCGTAGAGAAATTAAATGGCTCCCTGGTTCAACTGATTGCCAAGCTCTCACAGGAGCACCCCAATACCGCGTGGACTGAACACTTGCCCACCGCTCTACTTATCTTATGGGCAAGAATCAACAGAGGCACTGGGTTCAGTCCCAGCGCTTTGGCCTTTGGAATGCCTGACAGTCTGACAGGAGTTGAACAGGGGAAGTTACAGTTTACAGTTCCTGGAAAGCCCCCCTGTTGATGACTCCATCCCTAAACCAATGGTGTGCCAAAGCCCAAGAAATCAAACACAAACAAATTGAAGATGGGACCAAGCACCTTGAAGCCAGATATGCTATAGGCAATCCTGTCTACACCCTAAACCCCAACTTGGCTAAGTTAGAACTCAACCACCTAGGGCCCTTCAAGATAGCCGTGGTCTATGACAATCACACCTATCAGCTTGAAGATGCCCAATGAAACACCAAGAAGCTCCACCACAGTTGCTTGTGCCCCTGCTACACCATCCCCACACAAAGGTTATTTGTGCAGACTTTCCCAGATCTTCTGCAGACTCCAATCCTGGTGTCTGACTACAAGCAGGGGGCAAGGGGGTGTTGCAACCAAGTTTCCAGACTTGCCTGCCAACATATCTTATGATACACAGGGGGTGCTCAACAAGTTACCCCTTGATGTATCTAACAACATGGGCCATGCTGATAGCAATATCAAATTATGAACACTTCTTCCTAATTAGGAGCGCTGCCAATTCAACCTGCTGATCCAGCACAAGTTATTCCTTGGCTTCAATTTTTACATGGAGCGTGCCACCATGTCACCCCCTTGTGGCCCGGTGGCTTTCCCATATTGTATATTAATTGTATTATTCTGCAATAAACAATACCCTATTTTTATTATTCCTGTCTTTTCTATTGAACTGTTGTCTTCCCCAATTCAAATACTGAATCCTCATTGGTTCAGTTGCAACATTAAGTGAGCATCAGAGTGATGGACAGTAATGCTAAAAAGCTGAGAAACAGGATAAACTGCATCAATCAAAGAAGAATCATCAATGGCAAAAGGTATTTAGCCTTAAAGCTAAATTTCTCTATCAGGATGAGTACCAACCATTAGTCTACTTATCCAGAAGCGCAAAAAATTATCTATTGACTTATGTTGCAACTGAACTTATGATAGCTCAGTATTTGTGTTGAGAAGACAACATTTCAGGAAAGGGACAGAGAAGGGATTATGAATAAGATGATCTTTATTGATAATGTTGAGTAATTCTTATGCCAATGTAGTAAGCCATTGAGCCACTAAGGGTTGGTATAGTGGTATTGATCAAAATAAGGTGTGAACATATATTTAATAAGAGTGTGAATATTATTGACATCTTAATTGGATTTGCTATTTATAGAGAAATATGGTATTCTGCTATATTGAGTAAATCAGAAGAGAATATGTAATTAGATATGTTATGGGGCAACTTGCTGAGAGCTCCCTATGTCCATGAGATACAGTGATAACAGTGTTGTTGATTAAAGTTGCAACACTCAATTTTTTTCTTCTTCTATTCCCTGTTATCCTCAATAGCTATGAGAACCTGTGAATTGTCTGGTAATATGCAGAAAATGCCTTTCTTAATGAGAATAGTGCCGCAGAGGTTCAATATGTTGTGATGAAGCTGCTTGGTGTTACAATTGGAATCATCCTAATGATAAGTGTGATTTTCCATATCAGTGGCTACCTTTAAAGGCCTAAGAAGAGGAGAATCTAACATCTCATTCTTAGGGTTAGGGGCATACACAGGGTCCTCTTTCCGCATAATAGGCTTTCAGGTGTTTGGTGTCAGGGATGCAATCCCTGACTACAGAAATACACACAATTCTTGGGTCCAAATGTTTAAGACAACAGATACAGAACCTTGCATGATGAATTATATAAATTATAGTGAAATTGGGTTGGTGGGCAAACTGTGAGAATTGGAGAGCAGGTCAGTAGGAAATAAAACCTAGCTCTCAACAGCAATAAAATTGCAGTTTCAGTAACAACCAAAAGGTTACCACTAACAATTTCTGGGAGACTAAAGGAGGAGAGGAATTAGCTGAACACTAAAAGCAACAGGAAAAACCAAATGGCTAAATTAAAATAACAAATTTTGAACTTTATTAGATTATAGAATGATGAAGCAAGGTCTTTCACAGCTCTTGCATTTGTTTAAGGGGGAAGGGAATTGGGGTGGGAGATCAAATGTCACCAAACTAATTGACTAATAAAATGAGCAAATATTATGCATTTCTCAAGGTGGGAAAATCTTGAAAAATTTTGAATGAACAGAACCAAAAAGGAAAACCAACTCAACTAAAAATTGAGGAACCTGCTTTGGACGCAATTACCACTGCTCCCAGCTTCTCTTGCACATGATATTTAACCAGGGGTGTCTCTTGGGTGGGTTAAGTGGGGAATCTTTGGAATAATTACATAAGTTTTAATTCATGGGGCTTTTCTTGGGATTTTTCAGTAACTTTTGGATAATTGTTCAAGCGTAATTTGGTAGAGGTCCCCAAGCATTTGGCAGGAATTGAAGTGGAGGCCTAAGAGAGAGGCGTAACTTTACACAAACATAGGATTTGAACCTGGAATCCTATACAGGACAATAGCATTAGTCTTAAGTTCAACTTTCAACTTATATTAAAAATTTATAATGTCTTGATTCATTTGATTTTTAAATTGATTTTCAAAAATGCTAGGCAGACCATAATATATTACTTACTGCTTTCTTTCTGATTAGTTTCTTTGGCATATCTGACCGCTCTAGAATTTTATATCTATAGCTAATATCCAGGTCAAGGATACCACTATTACTGAACTTAACAGTTTTAAGATCCTCTTGCCTATATTCCTGACCCTTCCTGTCAGGCACCCACCCACTAGGAAGTAATCTTACTAGGTAACAAATGATGGCAGAGGGATTTAATCTGGTTACCAAGGATCCTACAGGCAAGGACACCATTCCTAAATGGAATAATTCTCTGAACACCTGATATCTGCCCAACAGCGGGTTGAAACGTCCCAAAAAGAAGTATGTCACAAGGTAACACAGGAGGAAGGCAGAAGCCAAGGGACAGAAAACTTGGAGTTCAGGGATTGTGGATGTGGATTGATAGTTCTTGGTCTCCTCTCTGAGAGGTGGGTTATGAGATAAGGGTGTAGAAGTATACCAAACTCCAGGAATAACACAGCACCAAGAGCTGTCTAAGAATTGGGATTCTGGCGTGGTTCTCAAATCAGCACGTGATCCCATTGAAGTGCTGACCAACACCGTTGTCAGCAGGACTATCCAGAATAACCATTTATACCCAAGAGACTCCATAGGAGGAGTCTTGGGTAATCTCATGGTCTTGAATTTTAATGCTTAAGGTCAAGTTATAAAATAATAAGCAAAATGATCCACAGTGGATGAATGTAGATTTTATTGATTAACAAGTGATAGCTCATAACTTACCAGCCTTATATAGCATGGTAACAAAATAATGATCTGGGGAAAACATAAAGGAGATCAAATTTCATGGGTATAAAATTGGGAAAATCTGGAGATCCCGGGAAGTTTGAAATATGAAATTAGAATTTTCTAAACATTATGATAACTTAAATACTCTTAAATCTATTTTTTGGATTAAAATAATTAAAATATATCAAAGACATGGTCAGTTAAGCCATGTTATTCCCCAGTTAAAGCTAGGGAAGAGAAGCAGGAGCCAGCAGAAGAACCCAAAGCCAACAGCAAAGCAACAGCACAAACAGAGTCACAAGAGCTCCCAACGTCACCAAGATGTTCAAAAGATACTTTCAAAAGGATTGGCATAGCTCCTGATTGGCTAAAATTGATTTTGCAAGGTAATGATTTGCTATTTGAACTATTACTAATTGATTCTTCTAGTGACCAAGCGGCAAGGCAGACAGGAGAAGACCTGGTTTTGAATCCTGTAGCATTAAATCCTGGCTCAGCAACCAACCCTGGAAATTCCCCCACAGGTAAAATAGAACATTTACTACTAACTAACTTAATATTTTTAGGAGATTCAGAAGAAACTAAAGGAGGAATGCTATCTTTTCCTAAACCAAATAATAGATTGTTGTCAGGAGTTATACAAAGAACATTCCTGACACTTCCAACATGGTTTATGTCAGGTACTCACTTGAAAGGGAAGAAACTTCCAATCTTGTGGGCAAGGGCCCCCAAATTTAGCCCTGCTATTACAGAACCAATAGGTACAATGACCATTGTCAAGTGCTTAGACTGCCCTAGGAAGTCAAATCTCCCCATCAAGGTGCTGAATCTTCCTAAGAGATAGTAACCCACTAAGTAGATCAAAAGGTAAAATGAAGCCTTAGGTCTAACCAGAGAGACGTCAGCTTCAGGAGGGAGATGAGTTGTACGTCCATAGTTAAGTTTCCTTCCCCAGTGGCCTGAAAAATACCTGAACCAGCCATGAGCTAAAAACTCTACTTTATGGGACTCATTGGGAGAAGAGTTTTGCCAGTCAGTTGTGCAGGTAGGGCCTTCAAGGGAAAGGACAAGTAGTGGTGGCAGAATTAGAAACCAGAGTAGGAATGCAATCCTCTTAATGGTACCAAAGAGGCTTTAGGATAAGGTGAAGTACAAGAGATTATTATAGAAGAATAAAGTTTATTGTTGCTAAAACAAATTGAAATGATAGAAAGTACTCACTTAAATACACTTAAGTTTTCATAAGGAAACATTTAGGTGGCTTAATGGAGAGGAAGGAGAGGTAATAAAACATGTCTTGTGATGTATATGAAATAAGAGAATCTGGAGTATGATGCAAGGAAGGAAACAGCACAGATTGTTGGGTAAAACCTGATATTAGAGGAGCCAGAAACCATGGAGAGCGGGTTGAAAGTAGAACAAGAGGCTCTTGGGGCTGGTGTGCTTAGTATTAACGGTTAAAGCAGCATTATCAATGTTTACACAGCCAGGAGTTAAATCTGATTAAAAATCCGGTCAATCAAGAGAAGATTGTATAGCTCTGAAGTTTATACTCCAGATATGATGCTTAACTTCAGTTCAAAGTGTGGATTTAATCTAATTGTTATATTTAGGTGAATTAAACAATGATCCTAAAGTATTACTAACATTAACCTTGTCTTTAGGGTCCCAGGTTTTATCATCATAATTGGGATTAAGTCCAATATCTGTTAATAGTATTAACTTCATTAAATGAACAAAATTCTATTTTTTTGGTTCTTTTTGAATGCTACAAGTATTAATTATATTGCTGTAGTCAGGGATATAACCACTGACAGTTTCTGTGCCTCTGGTTTCCTGTTTGTGTATTAATGATTGAATCACACTTAAATGTCATACTCTGCAAGATCCTCTTCCTTATAAAAAACAACAAGAATCCTGGTTTCTTACTCTCTCACACTGTTATGGTAAAAAGACAAATGAAAGGGATAACACACCCTCAGAAAAAAAGAAACCAACAAAGATCATCAATGTTATGAAAGTAACACATTTGAAGCCCTGGGTGGGAATTTAACCCGTGCTGCGCTACCAGGCGGGGCAAGCAGTTGACAGGAATTTGCCTGCACCTGGATTTGCTTCAAAAAGCAAAAAACCAGGTGCAGGAATCATTCCTGTTATGGCTACAGCTGTGGGGCCTGTTCTGGGCCCCAAAAGCTATGCCCAAGCCTTGGTGGGGTTGGATGGGCCTGGGCAGGCTAATTTTAGCTGCCCAGTGCTCCAAGCTCAAGACAGTCTAAGAATGGTGATAAAATTGGAAAAGACACCATGACTCCTCAAGCCAAAACTGCCAGAACCAATGACCAGCCAGGCCAAGATGGGCCCCCAAAAATCCAAACAACTGTTCCTGAAGACCCCAAAAATGACCACAAAGATGTCAACCTAACAGCAGAACCTGAAATGCCAAGCCATGCCACACAGATAGCACCAGAAGAATGCCCAGAGGCACTTGCATGTGAGTAAGTATATAAATCAGAAGCACCTGAAAAAGTTCTGTATTGTCATCCTTACCAAATAAAGTTGTTATGAACCTTTGGTTCACCAATCTGCTTTCATACCTATTGTTGATACTCTTCCATCTTTAAACACCAAAGCGCCAGTACCCATCCACAGGGTTAGATATCCAGACTCCAGCTGACAAAATCAAAGCCTTTGACTACTATTGCCCTCCTGACGCACCATTTGGCCCTGTGCACTTCAATGAGTATCCCCATAACCCTGACCACAAACCCTGGACCTTGGAAGAATTGCAGTGGTACACTCACCCAGATACTCACAAATATCCTTATCAAATAATCTGTGACGGCAAAGAAATCACTATATATCCTTTGATCTTCACCAGGAAATACAATAATCCTGCCACATACTTAGTCCCAATGGAATCCCCCTGACACCCAAACCAACCATCTCAACCCCACCCACTTCTGATGCCACTGGCTGGAGTAGTCAATTGCTGGGAGTGCTATACCTGGCATTCACTGGATTGATTGATTCTGCCTTGTCAGCAGACAGACCCTGGGCTGTGGCTGGGAAGGCCATTTGCTATCTGGTAAAGTTAGGTCTCATCATCTGGTGGGCCATGTTGGTACCTGTCTCAACTCCTCCCTCACCTTCAGGAGCAACACAGTACTCTTGGTATCCTTACATTCAGTCAAATCCCTGAAAACCTTAGATAATTTAAATGTTGTTATTGAAAAAATGAGTTAAATCTGGATTCACTCAAATAGCCTGGTAAAATCTGGAATTGCCCTACTTCTTGCCAATTAATTATGATAAGAAGATTATGTGTTATATATTGTTTAGAGACAGTTTCACTTGACCCACAAAGCACTAATTATTTTTTCAAATTATGACATCATCAAGTCAAATTCAAAAGTAGGCCTCCAAACTGCTAAAAATATTCTTGAAAGCCAATCAGATGCTGTAGAAGCCCCCTAACTCAATCCTAAACTACCTAAAACTTTCTCCATTTCCCTCTAAAACTTATTTCTAGATTTATTATTAACCCTAAGAAATAAAGGAAATTTCTCCAAAATGCTTACCAGTCTGGGCCTTTTGGCCCCAGTGTTTGATAATTTTAATTCTGCAGCTGTAAAAATGGCAGCCAATTCTTTGGATATCCCTTGGATCACTCTATAAATTTCTTTGGAGCAGGAAGACATTCTGTCAATTTTTTCCCGTCAACTGATTTTCAGTCATTTTTGATCCAACTAAAAATTTCTTCATATGTAAATTGTCAGGAAATCCTGATCTATTAGGATTGACTGATCCATATCCCTATCACTGAAGCTGTGGGTTGACATTGGACGGATCACAGCCAGAGTGATATAGCTATTCCAGAATATGGAGAAACTATAATAAGATTGATAATGTTTCCAAGTCAGAAGACACTCAAGACATTCCGGGTCTCAGGTCACGGGCCAATCCAGAAGCTTCTATAATTAGACACTAGGCATTCTGGATTCCAAATAGGGACGCAGACCCAATCCAGAGATTAGAACGGGGAATTACAACATCCTGTTTCACTGAGAAGTGAGATGGAAGACTGCCTGTGCAAATCTTGCACATTATACCAAGCACAAGGGCAAGACAGCCAAATTGGGTGTCAAATTAGTTTGCTGTAACTAAGTCAAGGTATATCTAGGCTGAAGAGGAGAAATCAGCAGCCTAGAATATTACCTCATCTCAAAACTTATTCAGGTTTTGGGATACAACTCTAGGGGGTGAAACTAGTAGCTTGGGGATGATAGGCTGGCTAGTAAGAGTTGTCCGCAGCTAGACGCCAGTTTGGCAGCTAGCTGTCAACTATAAAGGGTCCTTCCAAGATCACTTGGAGGGCAGACAATTTAATACCCATCAACATTACTACTAGTCTAAATAGTAGTAGTGTCAAGTACAATAAGAGTGACTTATTGATACTTTAAGAATCCTGCCAAATCACCATAGACAGTGTTGCGTCTCTAAAGGACCACAGGACTCTCCCATCACTTGGCACGAGCAGCAACAAAACACAGCCTGTTGTTGCAAAACACACACCAATTGGAAACACATCTGTCCCCATACAGATATCCCATCCCAACATGATTAACTCACCTAATAAAAACAATCTCTCTTCTTCTTCAAGAACCAGAAATCTTGACATAAATTATAACTTTACAATAAAACAAAATTTTAAATAAACTCTATTTGATAATAAAAGCTATGCTACTCACATATAATTCTTTTTATTTAATTTATTTTGTATTTAAGAGGCTAAATTTTAAATAAATACTTTTTTAAAAGCCAATCAATTAAATATCACTGCTAAAAAATAAATAAAGAACATTAAAAAATTCATATAGCAACTTTTATTGAAAGAATTTCTATATTTTTAATTTTAATTTTTTTATTATTGCAAAGGTGTGATGGTCCACATGGAAGCAGTTTTGCAGGTGAGGGTTGATTTGGCTTCAAATAAATATGCTATGCTGAATATTGACAGTGTGTTGTTGGTTTGTTGCAAGTAGAGGCCTGGTAGGGAATGATGGCTACTATGGAAGGTAAGGCCTAGCTAGTAGGTGTAAAGACTACTAGGAGTAGATGTTGTATTTGCCCAGCAGAAGATATTAGCTGCTGTGGGCTAGAGGTCCTCGCCCAGCAGGGAACAGTGGCTGCTAGGGGTGAGCAATGAGATAGCTTAGCAGGGAACTTTAGCTGCTTGGGGTAGGGAGTGTTCCAGCCTGATGGGTAGTGTGTGTTACTCAAGCAGGAAGATGTTTAGACCCTGGCGGGTAACACAGGATGCCAGGGTAGAAGTGTATGTCAGCATGGTAGGGGACTTGACTACCATGGCTGTAAGTTTTGGGCCCCTGGCAGGTAACGCGGGCTGTCAGGGAGGGGAAGAGCTTTGAGAGCTCTACATATCCTAATACGCTTACAGGAGGTCTGTGAGCAAGCACCCTACCTAAGTTCTGGTAGGATGTCCTTGTTTATATCACTATAGGAGCTTTAGGGAGATCCCAAAGTAAGCCTTGGAGGGCATAGATTTTCCCAGGGATGTCAACAGGGTGATTGCTCAGGGAAGCAGCCCCAGAACTTGGGGTGATCAGGCCTCTGGGAAGTAAAGCTGATTACTTTGTGAATGAAAGCCCGGATTTAATCAACTGGGTGAGTAAAGGCAACTACATAGACTTTAATGACCTATGGTTGGATGGCCTAAGTGGTTACCACTTGCAAGGGCCCAATCAAATGCCAATAACAATGTAGACTCATGCCTGGGTCTACAGGTTTTGGTAACAGGGACTGAGATTTAGGACCAAGGTGGTTCATAGTGTGGGCTCAGCAGTGAAGACTAGTAAGAAGGACTGTATGATCACAGTGAAGACTAGTTGAGGGACTGTTGGTTCATGTTGAAGCTTGTAAACATGAAGGAATGACCATAAGACTAGAAGATCATGTGCAGGATTAGCTAAAGGACCAGAGGATCATGATGCAGGAATTGCCAAAGGACTAAAAGATCAGGATGCAGTAGTAGCTGAAGGACTGGGTTTAAGCTGTTTGGAGACTGAAATGGGCTGTTTGATGACTGAGATAGACTGATTACTGGCTAGGCTGAATAAATAGAAGATGAGGTTAAAGAACTGGATGAAAGCCCAGAAGATGATAGTGCAGGACTAGCTATAGAGCTAGAAGATGTCTTGGAAGGACTAGCCAAACTGGATATAAAGGCTGGAATGCTGATTTTGGTGTCTTAAAAGAGGAAATATTAATATACAAAAGCAGTTAAATAGGGATTTTAAGCTGCCAAAGATATGATATAAAAGAATTAAATATCAGATAAAAGAAAAAAGAGAGAAAGAAATTATTTACAGTGATTAAACTGTGAATTTATTAGAGTTGATTGAATGGGAAGGAGCCAGAAAGAGTCCAGAAACAGGACAGAGAAACTGTGAGGCAAATATGCAAATTTTGCCAAGAACAACTAGGAGAGTTGAAAGGCAAGCAACAGACAAGTTCAAAGGCGCAAAACGTCAAAGAAAATGCAGAGAAACTAAGAAGTGTTGAAGAATTGAGGGTTCAAAAATATCTTATATGAAACATAGGCAAAAGCGCTCAAGATTTGCTGGAAAAACATGACGGGAATCACAGTAAAACTGTTTGAAACACAGAGCAGTTGTTTACCTGGAGCAAGACAGCTTCAAGTTTGAATGATAGTCAAGAGTGAGTCATTTGGGTAAACTGTTTAGCAAAACAGTTGAATTGAGGCATATGGTTGGCTGCAAGCTGAGGTTTATTTGATCAGTGTTTTGAGGGCTTTAACTTAAAAGTTAAAGCCTAAAAAATGAGGAGCAGAAGCAGAAAATTCAGGGCTTTCATTGGCTGAAGTAAGTTATTAAGTTTAATATATTGTAGAGAGAGAAACTGGATAGTTTAAGCTTTGGAAAAGAAAGGTCATGAGAGATTTTGGACTGAAACAAGAAGCTATAATAGAGGGAGCTATCTGAGGTTTAACAGGGACTGGATTAAGTGGATTACAAAGGCCACTAGGACTACAGAAGGAGCTGAAGACCAAGATAAAGGTACAAAAGCCTAATATACAGCAGTCAAGGCTAAGTATAAGAAGCCTGAGCTAAAACAGACCACAGGAGTCCAAGACAAAGGTGTAGGAGCTCAAGACTAAGTACAAGAAGTCCAAGAGATTGTTGGAGGACTCCAAGTATTGGCAAACCCATATTGTTTCCAATACCCAGGCAATATATCAGAAAGTTTTCTAAGGGGATCTTCCTTCTGAATGTGAATAAAAGCCTATTACAACCCCTGCTTAAATTTCTAGTAATCAAAATACAAGCCCTATGAGTGAGCTACCCCATATCTTTTACCCTAGTCAAGGGGAGGAAGATACTTATTGTCAAAGTTGTAGAAGATTTGCCACCAGTAAGTCTTCCCAGGAGGAGTGGGAGAGATTAACCAGGCATCTTGAGATGACAGATAGGGGAAGGGAGTTTATAGGAAATGAGTTTACAAGGTTATTGAAGAACTGGTATAAGCCCACAGAGGGATTAGCATCAGCTGAAGTACAGGTGCATGATGGGGATGCCCGCCTAGTAATTGCAAAATTACTGGAAGAGTTTGTAGTCATGCAGGCTAAGTATAAACTTCTAGCAAGCCACCTACCACCGCTAGGAAATGACAACTCCTCCAAGCTGGTCCCTGGCTATGACCCAGGACATATTTTGGGGACTGGTGACCAGGAACCCCACAAAAGGGGAAAATACATATGAAGAAAATTATAGTTGGATCAAAAATGACTGAAAATCAGTTGACAGAAAAAAATTGACAGAATGTCTTCTTGTCCCCATTTCTTCACCTTCAAATATTTATTTTGATTTCTCTCTTAGAATGATTCTCATGGCTTTGATCTTGACTACTCTGTTCTTCTACACTACCAGAGGATCTCAAATAGTAGCCCTCTCTTCCTAATTTGGTTTACTGCTCCTCAAGAAACTGATAATTTGCCCTTTATATTCTTATTATTTCTCCTTTAATAGCACAGATTGTCATTTATATTATAACACCCCCAATGAACCTTTCATTGATTTCTATATGAATTTTACATATTTAAGGTAGCTTCCCTAGTTATTTCAGCTTGTTCTAGCAACACTAAATTTTTCTCTCTTAGTATTACCTTCTCTTTTCTTGATAACCTTATTTTGTCATATCTCTGATATAATGAAGGGGTAGCTATTCATGTTCTGGTATCTGATAATTATTTTCTTGTGGGTCTTTTACTTGAAAGGCCCTACCTGTACCACTGACTGAAGAAAATCATCCCCTGAAAACTCTCACACAAAAGAATTCTTGGCTAATGATTGGTTTAAATATCATTCTGGCCATTGGGAAAGGAAATTAAACTATGGACATCCTCCTTCCAGCACTCCTGAAGCCAAAATCTCCTTAGTCTGTCCCAGAGCTTCCTTCTACCTCCTGATTTACTTGGTATGATACTATCCCCTGGGGAGATTCAGCAATTTAAAGAGGAGATTTGTCTTTCTTGAACAGTTCAGACATTTTTGCAATGATGAAAGTGTTCATTGGCTCTGTTGTAGCAGAACTGAACTTGGGGGCTTTAGCCCACAAAATAGTAAGTTTATTTTCTCTAAGGTGGGTCCCTGACAAGCTGGCATTGCTTGCCTTAATAAAATTAAGCATAAAAAAGCCACTAATATGAAGAAGCCTATGAAATCCTACACTGATTTAAATTAAGCAATTGATAGGAAGTGGGTGGTGGTCAAGCAGTACACCTTCAAAAAAATCCAAAAACCTGCTTTTTAAGGCCTATAAACCCAAAAATCAGGTAATTTGGTGTTTTTGGCCCAAAAATAACATTATGATATCATAATTCTTTGGTCACTTCTGGAGTTTTGGTTGTCAGAATTCAAGATGCTGATGTCAGCATTCCCAATTGACCTATTTGAGCTGAATTGTAGCTCACAACTACTTCAGTAGTGGAATAAATCCATATTATACCTCAGTTATAATTTTATTTATTTCTGGCAAGTGAAATCCATGAAACTCAAACTCCTGTTTGTGTACATTCCTGTACGCACAATTGCAACACACAGAGTAAATTTTGTGCTATCTGCAGTAACTGTGTTGGTGTTTGCAACGTCTCCATCCAAAATTGAGAAGATTGTACAGCCCATCTGCCAAGTGATTCATTTGGAGAATCCAGTCCCCACTTCCCAATTGTCACAGCCCATACCAGAGTCTGGCTGGACTCCCACAGGGGAGGCTGGGCCTGGAAGGCCATGTACACAATAGGTGCAATTCTGACCAGGTAGTTGACTGCAGTAGCTAAGGGACACCAACTCCCAGTATGGGGCACAACCTGGTTGGCCAGCCCTAATACTGTGATATAGACAAACCCCAACTTACTGAAGTCCTGAGCAGGAGGCGCGTTGGGCAGGGGGGGAGTAGTAGGAATCTCCTTCATAGCAGGCAGAATGGTCTCTCTAGCACAACCAGGAGGGAGATCCAGATGATGGGGATGGAAATACTCCACGTCAAGAGCACAGGGTGGATTGACTGGGGTAGCAGGAGTATAGCCAGGAGGGTACAGATATGCAAGTTTATATTGAGTAGAGGATTCACAAATAGATGCAAACATAATAATTAAATTTGAGCAAAAATAGATGATTCCTGCAAGAAGATAATGATTTCTGGGCATAAACTCATGTATTAAGATGTCAACAGTGAGGAGGGCTTCTCCTCCTCACTACTTATACTTACTGGTAATTTTGAGGCTTTTTCTGCCACCAGATATCTGATGGCATCAATTTCAGTTAAACTTACAATTTTCACTAGAATTTGCATACTTGGACCAGGGGGTGGGTGCTCATTGGTTGGTATAACATGAACCTTTCTTGAACTGCAGCAATCCAAGGTACACTGCTATTTATAGAGCCCACAAGCAATTGAGCGCCTGATTGCGCAATCAAACAATCATGCTCTTGATGTGCCATTTCCTGATAGTTGAGAGGCCCAAATTTGATAGCAGAATCAAAGCCAGGGATTTGAGGCTTGTGTGCCTCTCAAATCCCAGGCCATTTGTTAACCAAAAGGGGGTTTTCCTTGCCCTGAGAGATACTTTGTATGGGCTTCCAATCTGTGGAGTTTTTTCTCTAGGCAGGCCAGCTGACTGTCCAGGGCAATCTGGCCCCTGAAAGGTATGGTGTTCTGGAATGTGTGGATATTGAAACAGACCCATTTACGGAGGGCAAGCATTTTCCAAAATCAAAGCAAAACCAGTCAAATCTTTGCACATATCACTATTTGAAGGCCATATCAAAATAGCATTAATGGCACAATTTACAACATCTTACCCCTCAAGATTGGACACAGGGAGTTGATATTTATGGAGGAATTTGGCATGGACTTGGGCAAAAGGACGGCTAGACAACAGTGGTTTCACGGTATACTTGACTCCTTTCTTGAAGGTGACTTCACAAGGGCCAACCCAGAGGCATTCTAGTTTGGTGGCTCTTGTCAGGAATGACAAAAATGATGCTCCTGAATCCCAAAATACGGAAGAAGAGTCAAACCCTGGACAAAACCCTTTGCAGACTGCCAGACCCATAGGCTGGGAACCCAATAGCCCACTACCAATTGATAAAGTTGTTACCAACCTGCCAGGACCCAAACCTTTAACTTTCATGCAGGATTCTGCAAGCAAACTGCCAGTGCAAGATGCTGGGAATTCCCCAGAGGTGTCATACCTGACACCAGTGGTTTGCTTGGTGAAATGCGCAAGTTTCTCAGTGAAAGCTATTCCAAACTTTCCTGAAGTCCAGGAAGAGGCACTGAACCTGAAGAGGCACCCAATACCCAAATCAATAAACAGAAGGATTCACAGTCTTCTCATCCCAAAGCAACCAGTGGCAAACCTCCAGTGCAATGCGCCACACTGCCATCTAAGACCCTCAATGCCAAACTGCCCAAGCTCAGAAAACCTGACCAAGAAATGAAGCCTGGCAGTGTGATATAAATACCTGCCAAGCCAATATTAATCCCCATTGTCATTTTTAAATAAAGGTTATGTGATATTGTTTTCCTTAATTATTGCCATATTTTATTCTTGTCATCTTCCAGTTAACTCAAATATCATCTGATCCTCCTGCCATCTTGCCAGCCACGTACCACCTGCCAGGTGCCCCCTTTGGTCCTGTCCATTTCACAAAGTACCCCTTAAAGCCTGAGTACAATGACTACACTGCCAACAGCATACTAGCCCGGGATCCCTTGTCCAGAACTACAGAGTTAACCAGATACAACCAAAAAAGGCCCTTGGTACGTTACCAAACCTTGCCTGTTCAGAGATAAATACAACTTCCCTCCTGCCTATCAATTAGACATGGAACCGCTTGTCACCCCCAAACCAATGCCTGCTTCTGCCACTGAGCTCCCACAACCATACCAACAAGCTTTTTGGAATTGTATATATTACTCTCATAGGAGTAATAGATACTATTGTTCCCACTGCCGGTCTGTGGTTGTGGGTGGGCAAGCCAATGTCCTACCTCATTAAGTTAGCACTGATCCTTTGGTGGGCCCTGCCCACCCAGTCCACAATCCGCCAGTTCCAAAACGCCAGTGAGCCAGCAGATCAGGGTTGGTTCCCTGACAGCTCTGCCCCCAGTAAAGTTCTGATAATAGAGAACCAAGTCACCCACCTGATATTCAGGGAGGGGGCTCTGGAAGCGTTGGAGGGCAAGAACTCTAAGGCCTTGAATTTGTAGGTGGTTGAATATGCTGTGGCCTGGATGTTAATGGTTTGATTGGTCAAGTCCTTGAAGTGAGTTTCTGGATTGGCAGAAGCGTCAAACTCCATCAGCAGGGGTCCCAAGATTGAGGGAGTGGTAGCTTCTCTTTCATACAACATATCAAAGGGGGATTGCCCAGTCACCTGGTGTTTAATAAGGCAATATGAAAAGAGGGCAGAAGGGACAAGCATGTCCCAATTTGCAGCATCAGAGAGGGTAATTTTTCTAATAAGGAACACAAGGAAAGAATTGGCTTGTTTGACAGTTCCATTGATTAAATGGTTATATGGGGCAGAGAAGGATTGATGGGTGCCCATAGCTTCTACAATAGACATTATAAGGCGGGCGTTAAAGTTGGTGTCATTTTCAGATAGAAAGACTTGTGGGCATCTGTATCAATAGAAGATATCTTGTAACAAGAAATTTGCAGTAGTCTTAGCAGTAATGTCTTTGGTAGCTCTGGCTTCAACCCATTTACTAAAATGTTCTACATCTACTAAGATGAACTGGCATCCAGATCTAGAATGTAGAAAAAGGACCCACAGCGTCAATAATCACAGTTTGGTTGGCATGATTAGGCAGGATGAGCTTGAACTGATGTTGTGATGGTCAAGGTTGTTGGAACTGGCAAGAATGACAGGATGCAAGGACGTCAGGGATTAGGAGACACATGTTTTCCCATTAGAAGTTCTTGGACAATCAGTCATGAGTTTTTGCTATACCTCCATGTCCAGTATCAATGTGGGATTGAAGGATAAAAGATATCCTCATACTAGAGTGAACATAGGGCAGATAGGCATTATTGACCTTCTTGAAGAGTTGTCTATCCCAAATCATAGTATCCTTTTATAAGACCTGAAGATCCAGTCAAATATCCTTTGGTTTGGTAGTCCAAGAATCAGGGTATCTTATTAACTTTTATAATTGGTCAGCGTCAGCAGGATGTATGGCCAATATAGGCATTATAGACAATCCATCAGTGTTTTGATGTTGCGCCCCAGGACAATGTACCACAGTAAGTCATACCCTTGCAAGCGTAGGACCCAACACGCTATTAGACCTTCAGGCTCTTTTAGTTGTTATAGCCATTTAAGGGATGAATTATCAGTGACTACAGTAAAGTGGATCCCATAGATATAGTGTCAAAAATGCTTCACAGCATATAGGACTGCCAAGCATTCCTTTTTGGTGACTCTAAAGTTCTTTTAATGCTTATTGAGGACTTGGGAAGAATAGGCCACAGGTCAATCTACACCCTCATCATTCAGCTAGGCTAAGATGGCACCTACAGCTACTCTACTGGTATTGGTGTATAGGATGAACTCCTTATCATAATTGGGTTAGACTAGGATGAGAGCCTCTTTGAGCTTGGCCTTCAAAGCCTCAAAGGATTGCTGCTGACTGTCAGTCAATTCAAAGGGTACATTGTAAAGGAGTTAGATAAGAGGTTCACTCAGTTCAGAAAAGCCAGGGATGAATTGTTGGCAATACTCCATCATGCCAAGAAATACTTGGAACTCACATAGATTGGTGGGGGCAGCATCTTTTTAATGGCTTCCAACTTATTATTCATGGGGCAGATCCCAGTTTGGATGACCTCATGGCCTAAGAATTTGAGCCGCTCCTTAAAGAAAGAACATTTGGAGGATTTGAGCTTTAGGCCTTCTTCTTGAATGTTGGTAAAGACAGCTTTGAGGTGGTCCAAGTGGTCAGTAAAGATGGAGCTGAATACAGTGATATAATCAAGGTATACAAGGACACAGGAGAGCTTCAGGTCTTTTAAAATAGAGTATATGGCTTGTTGGAACATAGCCAGAGCATTACAAAGTCCTTGGGGCATTTGAGCGGGCTTGTAGAGACCTTCTGAGGTGATGAGAGCAGCCTTTTCTTGGTCTTCTGGGGATAAATCAACTTTCTGGTATCTTAATACCAAATTCATAGCAGAGAATAATTTTGAGCCTCTCAATTGTCTAAGGGCATTATCAATCTGGGGCAAAGGGTATGAGTCCTTCTTTGTGAGAGAGTTTAGGCAGTGATGATTCATAACAATATGGTGAACTCCATCCTTCTTCTTCAATATGAGCAAAGGGGAGGACCATGGACTTTGGGAAGGAGCAAGTAACCCAGCATCTAATAGTTGTTTGAGCTCCTTAGATACCTGAGTGTCCTCTACTCAACTGCAGCAATAAGACTTTGTACAGAAAGGCGGTGCATCACCTGTATCAATCTGGTGAATGACCCCTTTGGCTAGGCCATAGTCATCAGGTCTGGGGGAAAAATATTGCTGAATTAGTTGAGCAGGTCTAGCACATCTTTTTGTTTAATGGGGGATAACTGTGGGAAATCAGCAGCAGTTAATAGTGAGAGAACTTGGGGATTTTCCTCTGGTAGATTAAAGTCACTGAAGGTTTCAAAGGGGTAGAGGGGTGCCACTTGCTCTGCTCCTAGTATACATACATGCCCCACAACTTGTCCCCTAGAAACCTGCATGGGTAAAGCAGTCAGGTTGGCTAGCAGCAGCTGTACAGGATCTTTATGTGTCCAATCCAAAATTCCAGAGCATAACCAAGGTTCCTTGTGGCTTAGAGACTCAGGAGAGTACAGCTCTAGGAATGGTTTCTTGGGTAGCTCATAAGATATCTGGGAATCAATGATCACTTGGGAGCCTGGGGCAATGGTGACAGATGCAAGAGCAAGCAGAGGCATGCCTTCCTCCACTGGGCAGGAAGGAGGAGGGGAACACATGTTGGACAAGTGAGTTCTGTACTTGAGCAAAAGGATACCTGTGGGGTACTCAAGAACACAAGTTTTTAGACGTTTGCCAGGGAGGCGCAGAGGATCCTCAAAGGTTAAGGGAACTGCATATTCCAGGAGAGATAGATACTCATCTCAAAGATTTACAATCATATTGTATTCTTGGAGGAACTGAGTGCCATCAAGAAGATCATAGCTCTTATTTTCTAGAACAACAGCGGGGGAAGCAATGAGAAATTTTCCAAATCTTATGGGCAAGGAAGAGTAGGCACCAATAGCTTGTGTCTGAGCCATGCCAGCAGTAACATATGATTGAGTGTAATTGAGATTGGGAGCCAGTTTAAGTTTCTTCATTAATTTGGAATATACAACTTTGACTGGGGAACCTGTGTCTAGAATTACCTTGATTTTAACCTTTTGGATTGACACTTCTACATGGGTAGTATCCTTCCAAAAGGGGGGTAAGACAGCCAGAACCTCTTGTGCTGCTTCCATCTCTTTCTCCCACATTGCTAATATGCATCTTAAGGCAGGAATTTCCTTATACGCAGTCTGCAATGGGAGAGATACAGTCACATTCTGGAAGAGAGCTTCTGCTAGCTCAGAAGCTTCTTTGGAGGAGTCTACTAGGACAGGGGGTCAATGGGCTTGCGCCAGGTAGGGGCAAGCCACCATGATCTTGGCTTCATCTAAATGTGAGCAAGTTGTAGTCATGGTTTTCCCAGAGCATAGTTTGTAGGGGACTGACACAGTTTCTGGGACAGCCAAAAAGAGTAGCCATAACTATATGGCTTATTATAATCAGAATCTTCAGGCTCAGCATTGCTTGACAGATCATGAAATAGGTGAAGGATAGATAGGCCAGACAAAGGGGAAGATTCCCCATCAGACAGAGGATCAGTAGGAGACAGGGGAGATTGATCAGCAGAGAGAGTCTCCACCTCTAAGCTGACCTATATTTTCCTGCCTGTTCCTTTGGGTTGAAACCCTCTACTCAAGGGTTGGTGCAGGTTCAAGAGTGGTGTCTAATTTTTACACAGTTGTGACACCTGTGGGATTTCTGTTCATCAGTCCACATAGTGTGTCCTGGGTCCTAGCCAGGGACCAGCTTGGAGGAGTTGTCATTTCCTAGTAGCAGGAGGTGGTTTGCTAAAATTTTATACTTAGCCTGCATGACTGCAAACTCTTCCAGCACTTTTCCAATCACTAGGAGGGCATCCCCACCATGCACCTGTACTTCAGCTGGCGCTAGCTCCTCTGTGGATTTGTACCAGTCTTTTAAAAACCTAGTAAACTCATTTCCTATGAACTCCCTTCCCCTATCTGTCATCTCAAGATTCCTAGTTAATCTCTCCCACTCCTCCTGAGAGGTCTTACTGATGGCAAATTTTCTACAGCTCTGACAATAGATATCTTCCTCCCCTTGACTAGGGTAAAAGATATTGGGTAGCTCACTCATAGAGCTTGTATCTGTATCTCAGAAATATGTATAGGGGTTGAAATGGGCTTTTATTCACTCTCAGAAGGAAGATCCCCTTAGAAACCTTCTGGTATATGGCCTGGGGGGGTCAAGGAAACAATATGGGTTTGCCAATACTTGGAGTCCTCCAACAATATCTTGAACTCCTTTTACTTGGTCTTGGACTCCTGCACCTTGGACTTGGGCTTCTTCTCCTTAAACTTGGACTTCTGAGCCTTAGAATTAGACTCCTGTGTTGCGCTTAGGATCCAGCTCCTTATTTCAAGCGCCAGCCCCTTAATCTTGGTCTTCAGCTCTTTGTATAGCTCTAGTGGCCTTGGTATTCCACTTGTACCAGTCCAACCAAGCTCTGCTGGCAATCAAAAGGCTTCCAAAAAACTTTTGTCAGAAACTTAAAAGACCTGTAAAAGACTTTATTAAAGACCCAGAAAGACCTTGTAACTTTCCAGCTAGCTTCCTTCTTATAGTGTCCTTTTCCCAACAGTTCTGCCTTTAAAAAGTCTTTCTTCAAAAGCTTAAACCATTGCTGCTCACTTTTTCCTATGATAACTTAAGCTTACATACTTACTTTCTCAAAAGCTTAAAGTATTAATTCACTAATTCCTAGCTTATACTTTAAGCTTTTGGCTTCTGACCAATCATATTCATCAGGAAACCTTCCAGAACTCAAACAATGAATGAAGAGCGCAGAAATAGACCATTTCTGAAGTTTTACTGGGATCCAACTAAGAAATAAATTTCCATTGCTCAAACTGCTCAAATTGACAACTCTTTGCGCACCAAAGCGTTATGTCAGGCACCCACCTGCTAGGGAGTAAACTCCCTAGGTGGTGAATGATTGCAGAGGGATTCAATCCCTTCACCAGGGATCCCACAGGCAAGGAGACCATTCCCAGATGGAATAACTCTCCAAGGAGCTGGTGCCTGCCTAGCAGGGGATTAAAGCGCCCCAAGAAGAAATACACGCCTAGATAACTCAATAAAAAGGCTAAAGCCAATGGACAGAACACTTGAGGCTTGTTCACCTGGGTGGAGAAACCATAAACCTTGGTTTCTTCCCAGACAGGTGGATTTTTGGAGAGAGGAGTTGAGGTATACCAGATGCCCGGGATCACACGGTGTCAGGAGCTGTCAAGAAACTGAGACTCTGACGTTGGTCCCAAATCAGCGTGTAAACCTATAGAAATGCTGGCAAACACCGTTGTAGTCAGGACTATCCAGAGTAACCATTTATACCCAAGCCAATCCCTAAGAGGAGTCTTGGGTAATTTCATGGTTTTGGAAATTCAGAGGTTTTTTAAAATAAAAGATTAACAAAACAATCACTTGGGTGAATATAGACTTTATTGATTGAACAAGTAATGGATCATAACTTACCAGCCTTATATAGCATGGTAGCAAAATGATAAACTGGAGGAAACATAAAGGAGATCAAAATCATGAAGAAGAAGTTGGAGATATTTGGAGGAATTTGGAGATCCTGGGGAGTTTGGTATTAAAACTAGAATTATTTGCCTTATTGGAGCCATTATACTGACCTCAGAGTAGTTAAAAAAACATTTGATTTAAATTTACCTACCACAGGAACAGGCAAAAGCAGGAGATGACCAGCTATTCCCCAGACAAAACTGGGGAAGGAGAGCAGGGACTAGCACCAGAAACAGCGGGCAACAGGCAAGTTGTGACCAAATCAAAGTCAAAACCGTTGTCAACGTCATTAGAATTTTTAAGAGCATCTATTGAAGGGATTGCCACAACAGCTGATTGGCTGAAATCGTTAATTGAAGGTAAAATTTGTTTTTAACTAAACTAACAGTTTCATTAAATCAAAAGTCAACACAGACAGGGGAAGACCCAGGTTCAAAACCCGTTGTTGAATTTCCTTTGTCCAGAACTATATGAGAGCCATCAAATTCAGGTAAAACAGAACAGTTGCTACTAACTAACCCAACAATTTTAGGAGACCCAATTAACCCCAGAGGAGGGGGTATTTCTGCTAATGTACCAAGAGATGAATTGTTATCAGTAGGGTCTGGAAGAGCATTCCTGACACGTTAACCAGTCCATTATTCTGGTACCATTCCACTCAATAAGCTTCCAATAAATCTACAGTTCAAACACTGTAACTTATTTCTTCTTTTCCTGTCTTTTTATATGATAATTAATTCCATCTTTATATCATATCTTTTGGCAGCATAAAATAATTATTTTAATGCTTCTTTATTATAAGCATCTACACTTCCAAGAGTCCAAAATAAACATCCTGGCTCCTGTATCCTCAGCTCAGGTGTCTTTCTAAGTCATCTTCTAGTTCCATAACTAGTCCTGCACTATCATCTTCTGGTCCTTCAACCAGTTCTTGAACCACATCTTTCAGTTCTTCAACTTAACCAGCAATCAGTCTATCTCAGTCAACAAACAGCCTATTCCAGGCTCCAAACAGCTCATTCCAGTCTCCAAGTAGCCCACTTCATCCATCAGACCTACAGCTACTCCTGTATCCTGATCTTCTAATCCTCTGGCTGCTCTTGCACCATGATAAGCTAATCCTGCATCATAATCTTTGAGTCCTTCAGATCATCCTGCATCATGATGCGCTACTCCTGCATCATGATCTTCAATTCCTTTAGCTTATCCTCACTAGGAACCACCTTGGTTTCACCTGCAAAAAAGAACCCTTTTTGGTTCCAAACTTCAATATGAACCAACAGTCCCTCAACTAGTCTTCACTGTGATCAAACAGTCCTTCTTACTAGTCTTCTCTGCTGATTCTTTGAACCACCTCAGTTCTTTATCTCAGTCCCTGTTACCAGAACCTGTAGACCCAGGCATGAGTCTACATTGAACTGGCGTTTGACTGGGCCCTTGCAAGTGGCACTCCACTTAGGCCATTCAACCATAGATCAACGTCTATGTGTTGTTTTTACTCACCCAGGTGATTAAATCTGGGCTTTAATTCACAAAGTAATCAGCTTTAATTCCCAGAGGCCTGATCACCCCAAGTTCAGAAGCTGCTTCCCCAAGAAAACTGTCTTGGTGACACCTCTGAGCAAATCTATGTCATCCAATGCTCATGTTGGGTTCTCCCCAAAGCCCCCATAGGGACATAAATAAGGACACCCTACCAGTCTGTTAGGTAGGATGCTTGCTCATAGACCTCCTGTAAGCGTATCAGGGTAAATAGAGCTCTCATAGCCCTTCCCCTCCCTGTCAGCCCGCGCTACCTACCAGTGGCCCAAAAACTTACAGCCATGGTAGTCAAGTTACCTACCATGCTGGCATACACTTATACACTGGCAGCCTGTGTTATCTGCCAGGATCTAAACATTCTCTAACCTGAGCAGCACATGCTACCCATCAGGCTGGACCACTCTACCCCAAGCAGCTAAAGTTCCCTGCTAAGCTATCTCATTCCTCACCCCAAGCAGCCAAAGTTCCCTGCTGGGTGAGGACCTCTAGCCCACAGCAGTCAATATCCTATGCTGGGTGGAGACACCATATGTCTCTAGTAGTCTTTACACCAACTAGCTAGGCCTTACCTTCCCTAGTAGTCATTATTCCCTACTAGGCCTCTACCTTCAACAAACAACCAAACTTATACTTGGCCAACATTAGCCCCACCTGCAAACCACCAAACATGTGTACTGTCACAAGTTGTAACACCCTTGCCTCTTAGGCTGTCTACTTGAACCAAGAGTCATGATATGTGGGGTACGTGAGGTAGTTCTAGTATTACTAGCCTTATTCTCACAAACCACAGTATCTCCATGGGTCAGGTACATATCTTGCAGGAGAGTTTTGATCCTCTTTATGGAGGTAAGAGATGCCTTGTGAGCCTTAAAGTGCAGACATAAGAGTTGATTAGCCTTCAATGCATTGGAACAAGCTGTGTATGCTTCCCAGGGGTCAACTGATAACTTGAAATAAGTTGTTGTCCTCTGATATAAAAGCAGTCAGAAAACTCAGCTAGGGTCTACTTGGTTTGAGCACAATATGCATGAAGGCATCTTTATTGACCTCCAAGCTAAGATCCCCTCCTAATTCTTCAATAATAAGGCGCTTCATATCCTCCCAAGTGATATTAGATGGAAGTTTAGAGACTACAACTTCTTGGCAAGTGGTATGTAGGCAAGTGAGGATAAGTTCATTGGTAGCCCTACACATTGCAGTCTTTTAGATTTTTAAGAAGGCAGCAATGGTGGAGGTCTTAGGATCAAAGATTTGCTTGAAAGAGGACTTGTAATTGGGTTCAATGGACAACAAAGTGGATTAGCTATTTTCACCTGGGTTGAGGACATTAATATGAGGATTTCCTTCAAACTTGGATTCTGCAGCTAGCTGTCTAGCCCATATTAATTGAAGGCTCTCCTCCAAGATGTTGAGAATAGAGCTGTTTTGCCCGCTGTCATCCCTAGCAGTAGTAGCAACAGTTCCAAATTCATCAATTTGCATCTGTTGTACTACCAAGGTGCCTTTCAATCTATTGGTGTGGGAGGTCAAAGTGGTAGCATGCAATGCCAAAGGAGTAACACACTTGTCCATTGCTTCATTCAAGCAAGTAAGGTTCTGCACCTCCCTTTCCAGGACATCCTGTCTGTTAGCAACATTGTTAGTAGCTACTGCCAAGTGGTCCAAAGCAAGGGAGCAATTGACACAGGGTTACCCTTCCAATCTAGGACAGCATCTATGGTTGGTTTTGGCAGGGACCTCAGTGACTTCAGGATCTCCCTCACCCTCAGATTCAGAGGATGACTTGTATGAGAGGCATTGACACAAATACTTGACCTCCCCACGCAGTGTAGCTAGCTGATCTTTCAAGGAAGCAATGAGGGATTGGGCATAGATACCACTGACAGGAGAACTAGAACAGATGCTTGGCGTCAAGTGGTGGCCTTGAGGTCAGCTATGGCTTCCCAAACCTTAGCCTTAAAAACAGAGGAAACTCCCACCAAGGGAGTAGGAGGAGCCACTTCAATTGAGGCTACTCTGTCATCAACATAGTTTTGAACCTGACTCAGAGTGTTGCCTAGAGCAGCCTTATCTAAACCATATTTTAGGTGCAGATTTTGGTCCCAATTGTCAATGTGGGCTCTAACTAACTCAAGTTGGGTGTTAACATTTTCTCAACATTGATTGAGCTTGTTAACCAGGCTCTTAAAATCTTGTCAATATTTCAAGAGAGTTGCTTCACTCTGTGCTTACCGCATAGCTTGATGGTCATATAGTTCACCTATTTAATCCCTGATGTACCCAGAAAACAAGGAGTGAAGCAAGTTCAGAGATGAGGTCAGGTATTTCTTCAAAGCCAGCAAGTTGTGCTGGTTGTCTGAGATACAGGCAAAGAGGCTATGTGTCCACTCCTGGTAGGCCATGTTTAATGCATGGTTATTAGAGACAGAAGTAGCCACAGCAGTCAGGAGTTTATTCTGATATCCTAGTGCAAACTGATGATGAACTAGAGCAGGCTGGATGAATTGGTTGACCAGCACACCAATAGTTTCCATTGACTCTATCAACGCAGGGGGAGGCCAAAATCCAGGAGGAAATAATACAGATCTTCTGAAGCGTATCCAGGGAAAAGGTCAGGAATAGTGTGCATTGCTGTGGTGCCCATGTGGTGGAGGGAACACACAGCATTGCAGACTTTCTTGCAATTAAGAGAGAAAGCAGGAAGGGGGCTCATGCAGGCCCAGGAGATAACATCATTACCATTGGTGTAGGGGGAGAATTGGTAATATCCTCTTCAAGCAGAGGACTAGAGACTTTGGGTGGTTTGGTACTTCAGAGACAAAAGGAGAAGGACCAGAGAAGGTGCAGGGGAACAGAGTAACCAAGGGGCTTGCAGCCCCTGTAGTGAGCACCATTTTGTTGTGTTTGGCTCCTGGGGACAACATCCAGAAGAACACAGCAAATGATTTTATAAAAAAGATGTGAGGTTTGAAGCTAGCCTTGGGTTAGCCTTCAGGGCAAAATTAAGGGCACATGCCTTAATTTCCTGGAATACAAGATGAGGAATTCCTTTTGACAAAAAGGAAAGGAAAAGGCTTGAAGAATATTAAAGCCAACAAAAATGTGGATAAACTTGTCTTTATTAGGAGAAAAGAATCTACTTAAATAGTAAACAAGGGTCAATGATCACTCATTAGGTAGACAGAGTGGTTGAGGGGGTCACGTTGGGATGAGGTCATACCAGGATCAGACAAGGGCAGTGCGGGGTTCCTGTCTACCAGTCCCCAAAGTTTGTCCTGGGTTATAGCCAGGGACTAGCTTGAAGGAGCTGTCATTTTCCAGCAGTGGTGAGTGGTTGGCTAGAAGCTTGTACTTGGCCTGCATAAGTGCAAACTCTTCCAGCACCTTCCCAATGACTAGGTAGGCACCCCCAGCATAAACCTGTACTTCAGAGGGCGCTAGCCCCTCTGCAGGCATGTACCATTCCTGTAACAACCTGTTAAATTCATTTCATATAAACTCTCTTCCCCTATCTGTCATCTCAAGACGCCTAGTCACTTTTTCCCACTCCTTCTGGGAAGACTTACTAGAGGCAAACCTTTTACAACCTTGACAATAGGTATCCTCCTCCCCTTGGCTAGGGTAAAAGATATGGGGTAGCTCACTCATAGGGCTTGTATTCTTATCACAGGGAAATTTGGGCAAGGGTTGTATTAGGCTTTTATTCACAGTCAGAAGGAAGATCCCCTTAGAAACCTTCTGATATACAGCCTGTGTATAGGAAAAAAAATAAGGTTTTGCCAATACCTGGAATCCTCCAACAATATCTTGGACTCCTGCACCTTATTCTTGGGCTCCTGCAGTCTGTTCCAGCTCAGGCTTTTCATCCTTAACCCTGGCTGCTATATCTTAGGCTTCTGCATCTTTATCTTGATCTTTAGGCTCTTCTGTAGTCCCAGTGACCTTTGTAATCCACTTGATCCAGTCCCTGTCAAGCCTCAGATAGCTCTCCCTTTTATGACTCCTTTTTTCAGTCCAAAATTTCTCTCATGACTATTCTTTTCCAGAGCTTAAACTATCCAGTTTCTCTCTCTACAATATATTAAACTTAATAGCTTACTTCAGCCAATGAAAGCCCTAAATTTTCTGCTTCTGCACCTCATTTTTTAGGCTTTAACTCTTAAGTAAAAGCCCTCAAAACACTGATCAAATAAACCTCAGCTTGCAGCCAACCATATGCCTCAATTCAACTGTTTTGCCAAACAGTTTACCTGAATGACTCACTCTTGACTATGGTTCAAACTTGAAGCTGTCTTGCTCCAGGTAAACAACTTATCTGTGTTTCAAACAGTTTCTCTGTAATTCCTGTCACATTTCTCCAGCAAATCTTGAGCGCTTTTGCCTATGTTTCACATAAAAGATTTTTAAACCCCCAATTATTCAACATTTCTTAGTTTCTCTGCATTTTCTTCAACGTTTTGCGCCTTTGAACTTGTCCGTTGCTTGCCTTTCATCTCTCCTAGTTGTTCTTGGCAAAATTTGCATATTTGCCTCACAGTTTTTCTGTCCTGTTTCTGGCCTCTTTCTGGCTCTTTCCCATTCAATCAACTCTAATAAATTCACAGTTTAATCACTGTAAATAATTTCTTTCTCTCTCTTTTTCTTTTATATGACATTTAATTATTTTATATCATATCTTTAGCAGCTTAAAATCCCTATTTTAACTGCTTCTTATATTAATATTTCCTCTTTTAAGACACCAAAATCAGCATTCCAGCCTTTATATCCAGTTTGGCTAGTCCTTCCAAGACATCTTCTAGCTCCATAGCTAGTCCTGCACTATCATCTTCTGTTTCTTCAACCAGCTCTTTAACCATATCTTCTGACTCTTCAGCTTAACCAGCAATCAGTCCATCTTAGTCCACAATCAGCTCTTTTTGGTCCACCAACAGCTTATCCTCACTAGGAACCACCTTGGTTCCACCTGCATAATGAACCCTTTTTGGTTTTAAACTTCAACATGAACCAACAGTCCCTTAAATAGTCTTCACTGTGACCATACAGTCCTTCTTACTAGTCTTCTCTGCTGATCCCATCCTTTGAACCACCTTAGTTCTTTATCTCAGTCTCTGTTACCAGAACCTGTAGACTAGGCATGAGTCTACATTGAACTGGTGTTTGACTGGGCTCTTGCAAGTGGCAATCCACTTAGGGTATCCAACCATAGATCAATTAAATATGTGCCATTGCTTTTACTTGACCAGGTGATTAAATCTGGGTTTTCAGTTGCAAAGTAATCAGCTCTACTTCCCAGAGGCCTGATCACACCAATTTCTACAGCTGCTTCCCCGCACAACTGCCTTGATGACATCCCTGAGAATATTTATGCTCTCCAATGCTCACTTTTGGGTTCACCCCAAAGCTTCCATAGGGACATAAACAAGGACATCCTACCAGTCTGTTAGGTAGATGCTTGCTCACAGACTTCCTGTTAGTGTATCAGGGTATATATAGCTCTCAAAGCTCCTCCTCTCCCTGAAAGCCCGTGTTACCTGCCAGGGGTCCAAAAACTTACAGCCCTGGTAGTCAAGTTACCTATCATGCTGTTATATCATTCTATCCTGGCAGCCTGTGTTACCTGCCAGGGTCTAAACATCATCCAGTCTGAGTAGCACACACTATCCATCAGGCTGGAACACTCCCCACCCCAAGCAGCTAAAGTTCCCTTCTGAGCTATCTTGTTCCTCACCCCTAGCAGCCACAGTTCCCTGCTGGGTGAGGACCTCTAGCCCACAGCAGCCAATATCTTCTGCTGGGTGAAGACAACATCTGCCCTTAGTAGTCTTTACACCTACTATCTAGGCCTTACCTTCCCTAGTAGCCATCCTTCCCTACTAGTCCTCTACCTGCCACAAACCAACAACAAGTGGACCATCTTTAGCATAGCGTCTTTTTTAAATCCAAATCAACCCTTGCCTGCAAACCTGTTCACATTTGGATCATCACAGGAAGGTATGGTATTCCAGAATGGGTAGATGTTGAAACAGACCCATTTACAGAGGGCAAGGAATTCCCAAAATCAAAAGAAAACCAGCCAAATCTTTGTACATATCACTATTTGAAGGCCATATTGAAATAGCATTAATGGCATAATTTACAACACACCCACTCAAACTATTACCAACCTAGTTTAACATACTTTCAGGAACCCATTCACTGGAAAACATACACCTGATGTGGTATATGATTGCTGAAAGATTTAGATCAAGGATCCTACGGGAACAGAAACCATTCACATATAAAAGATCTACCCAAGAAGACAGTATCTACCCAAGAGTGGGTTGAAGCAACCCAGGAAGAATTATGTATCCAAGTAGATTAACAGGAAATCCAATGCTAAGGAATTGAAGACATTGGGAACTTCAGGCTTGGGATGCACCTGATAGGATTTGGTTTTCTCACAAATTGGGGGGTTTCTGAAAGCAGCTAGGCAGTATATCAATGAACTGATATTAGAAAATGGCAGTTTCTTTTGAAATTATGAGGGCTGGATAACTAAAGTCTGCTCTAGTCCCTAATCAAACGTTGGTCAGTATGGCCTGCAACAGTAGGAGACAAAACAACCATTTATACCTAAGGGACTTCCCTGAGGAAGACTTGGGTAATCTTATGGTTCTTTGGTGAAAGAGGTTAAAGCAAGAACAAGGTGAAATTTGATTGGGATGGGAAAAGACTTTTTTGACTGAATAACTAGATAATTTGGAAACCAGGCCTTATATAGCATGTTATAACACTATAGTGTGAGGAATTGGAGAAGTTTGGGGCAATTTGGGGCAGTTTGAAGGAGAATCTGGGCAAGGAGAAAATAATCACATCTGAGTAAACATGATAGGTATTTAAAAAAATTTGAAAACCCCCAACTGATCTCAAAACAGATGGTTTTAATTAACCCAGCTGTTTCAAGTTAACAAAAGCTTAGGGGGATCTTCTGGGTGTTTTGCAACCTCCAGAGCAGTTGGAAGCATGTTGGTGGTTACAGAAGGAGAAAAAACAGAGCCAGTCTGTTTATAAATGCTTGGTATAACTGTTGATGCTTTAAAATTATTAATATTAAATATAACCAGTTGATTTTATTGACCAAAAGCCTCCACGCCAGGTAACAAATTATCTGAACTTAATTCAAAAACATTGTTAATGTTTGGCTGACCTTCAGCCTCCTGATAAGACCCAAGTTTGATTCCCAGTGTTGAAAGATTCAATTATCCAGAATTAAAGGGCTGATAAAAATAATGTAATTTTGGACATCTACTACTAACTAACCCATTATCTTTAGGGGTTACAATTTTATTCCTAATACAGCTATGACCATAAGCTGTGACAGAAATCACAGGATAATATGAAGCTGTTTCTAAATGGTGGGGAATTACCACCCAAATCCACATAGAATTAATGATTAACCACCAACATGGCTTCATATATTGTTTTGTGAGATTTCCAATTGAGATACTAGGATTAAGTAAAACAATTAATCCTAACCAAAGTAGCCCAAGATAAAGGGCCTGTGAAAGCATCAGAGTATCTTCAGAATAAAATAAAGGACATTGAGATGCAACATAATTTTCAGTTTCAAAGACAGGGGGGACAACTCCAAGATTGGCAGGCATTAAAATTAACATTGGAAGGTGCCAACAACAAAGTTCCAACTTCAGGGACCCATCTTCCAGTAATGATCTGGCTTAGAATCAGATTGTAGGGAATGTAGCGCAACAATCCAACTACATGATGCATTTTAAAAATGTAAATTAGACCAAAGGATATATGATTTTTATTGAGTAAATTTTTGGGAGGACTCAACTCTTAGAGTTGAAACAGTGAAAATTATTCAATATATATATAAAATTGACTAAGCAATATCACCTGGATCTTGGGCTCCTATTCCTTCCACATTGTCAAGTGAGTATCTGGTCCAGGTTGCAAAGACCCCTTGGGTGATCATTTTCTGACAACCGTGCTGATAACTAAGATCATATCAGGTGATCCACAAATTACGTCAATTTATCAATGTCAGCTTACAGGGGGGAATTGGATTTGACCAACAAGCTGGAGCAGCTGTAACCCATTTGCAATCAACTGTTTGATTCCAGTCTGTTAAATCAGTCACCTTTGTTAAAGGTTTTCTGGCTTTCTGAGCTTTCTTAATTGGCTGAATAATCCCCAGCATTATGGAGCTTACTGTGACATTACCCTCTGCTTTATCCTGGGGCTCAATACCACCATCCAGAAGATGGGATAAGGAAAAGTTTTTGTGGGCAGGGGGAAGTTTCATTGAGGCCAAGGTAAGCTTGGGGTGACCAATGGCAGTTGGGTGGCCATTATAGAACTATTGGATAAGAACTGGGGAATTGGAGAGATCATAATGGGGAACCCATGAGTTTTCAGAATCAGGATAACCCTTCCATGATACCAAATATTCCAGATGGTGTTAATTCTTACAGGAAGCCAGAATACAATTTAGCTCATACTCAAGTTCTCCTTCTACAAGAATGGGTTGGGAAGAAGGAATCTTAGTACCCTTAAAAGGAGTAAGTAAGCATTTGTGGAAGGTGTGGAAAATCTTAAAAGCTGGAGATAAATCTAGTCAATATGTGGAGGGACCAATTTGACGCTCAACTTTGAAGGGACCAACTTGCTAAAGACCTAATTTGTGGCAAGGGACCTTCAGTTTCATATTGCAAGCATCCACCATAACCAGATCCCCTGGTTGGTAGGTTGGACCTTCCTGGCGCTTGCAATCTGCGTATTTGTGACCGTACAGCAGTCACTGTTAAGTATTTAGCCAAATAAATACTCTGAAATATAAAGTTGCTCTGTTTTTGCTGTTTATTTTATGTAGATAGGTTTGGCTGGAATTCTTCAGATAAAGATTCCTGAAAACTTAGTATCTATATTCAATAAAAAAACAGAAGGCAAGATTGGCTGAATCAATCTTGGAGACTAGGCGTCTCAAAAACAATTTAATTAACCAGGAAAATTAATTAAAAAATACATGGGAATATAATTACTGAGGATTTAGTTATATTGGGAAAATTGCCTTGACTGTGTCAAGAAGTTTTGTTAAGGTTAATCAAAAGTAAACCCCCAAATTGTGGGTTAAAATTCTGTTTTGGCAAATTCATTAGGTTAGAAGCGCTGCTGCGCCGCCTAATTGATTTGAGAAGCACCAAGGCGCTGCCCAGTGAATTTTTCAGGTGCTGGGGCGCCGCCTGGGGAAATTGCTGGGTGCCACAGTGGCGCCTGGTTCAAGTTTCAAAGTGTTTCAATGGGTTTTAAGGTAAAAATCAGTAAATACAAAGAAAACTAAAAAAGGCAATGATGCCTAGGAATTCAGGTTTGATCAGCTGGTTCCCAGTTGGAACATTGATAGCTGAGTTTTGGAATGTGTATATTCCACAGGGTTTTGGCGCCAGGAGCTGAGGAAGCTCCATGCTGAATTAATACATTGAGATGAATGGCGTCAGGTGACTCCTTCTCATTGTAGGTTAATTCTCATAGGCTGAGAATTACAGGGGATCTTTTAGGTAAAGATCTAGGTTTGGATGACTCAAATGTCATAGACCACGTGATATGAATCATAGGTTGATTCAAGAACCAGAGGGAGTTTCATCTGAATATGCCACAACTGGTATATAAGCAAAAACAGCTAAATTTTAATAAAGATATATTGTCAATTTTGACGCTTTCCCCTCAAACTACTTTTTAATTGTCATGTCTTCTTTAATATCATTTGAATGAGCAAAATTTGCGGTGCTTTGTGTAGAAACTGCTGCTGCTAGGAAGGAAGTTCCTACCAGCTCACTTGAGGAGGCTTGGGCAAGTTTGGAGGTCTCTAAGATAGCACCTGAGGAATCTTTGGTAGAAGTGAAAGTTGCTTTTGAAGAGCTATATTCCAACTATTCTGCTAAAGAGGGAACCCCTGTACAAGGAAATTGAGTTTATTCATGAGACTCCTGAAACTTGCTGTTATGGTTTGATAAAATTTCACATCAGGTGAAGGACAGAGCTAATTGTGAAGTTAGGGCGTTAAGAAATAGAGAGGAAAAGAGTGTCAAAATTATGGCTTGTTGGCAAGATGAAAATAAAGTGTTTTCTCAAAAAAATTTCCTCCCTAGAGGCAAAGCTCCTTGAATATTTGTCACAGGAAGGTAACAGTAATAAGAGTCAAGGGCAAGATAACAGCAAGTTTGACTGGTTGGACCTGGATCCGTCACAGTATTCCTTGTAATTTTTCACAGCAGCTGCAAGAGTAACCTGGAGCTCCTGATGAACTTGCTTCAATGCAGCAGCCTGACCAGTTGTAGCTTCCATGTTTCTAATCAGACAAGGACCCATATTAGACAAGGAATTGTAGCCCACATTGGCATAGAATGGCAAGACTTGAGTTGATGTATGAAGGGTGTTATTATATGTGAACTCTGCCATGGGTAAGTTAGCACACCAGTCATCTTGTTGCACATTAGTGTAGCAGTGCAGGTAGACCTCTAAACTTTGGTTTACCCTCTCTGTTTATCCATTGGATTGGGGTTAGAAAGCTGTGGAATAGCACAATTTGATACCAATAATTCCAGTAAAAGCTTCCCAAAACTGAGCAATAAATTGGGGTCCACGATCACTCACAATCTCCATTGGGATGCCATTTAGTGAGAATATCCTATTCACAAACAACCTAGCTGTTTCCAATGAAGTAATTGTGGTTAAGCAAGGTACAAAGTGTGTCATTTTTGTGAAGCAATCTACCACCACCATAATTGCATTAAACCCATTGGAATTGGGAAGTTCACTGATGAAATCCACCGACACAGATTTCCAAGCTCCTGCAGCAGGATGCAGTGGAACCAGTAAACCAGTAGTCTTGTTCCGGCTTGCCTTGGACCAAACACATACCAGGTAGTCTCAGACAAAAGCTGCTACCTGCACTGTCAAACCTTTCCAGGAAAACTGGCAGCAGATTTGTTCCACTGTTTTGCTTTTCCCTGGGTGGCCTGCTGTTAGACAGGTATGATAGGCCTCCATTATTTTGTCCCAAATGGTTCCTTCAGGGACCCACAAGCAACCTTGATGATATAAAACTGGACCTATCTTGTGATATCCCTGTGGCTGACTAACCAGGCTTGCACATGCTAATTCCAATAGCCTATCATAACCTTTGGACAGAGGCTGCAGAAACTTAACTTTAAATATAAGTCTAGGTCTGTGCCCTTGGTTAATGACATAGTGTCCAGCAAAGCAGGTGGTGGTAATAAAAAAGGAGCCACAGCCTTGTCTGGAATCATAGTGTTTGTGTTAAACTCATTGTTCCTATCAGCATCCAGGAGATGGGAAGGGTTTCTGCTCAGCGCATCTGCCAAGTGATTATCAGTACCCTTAATGAACTCATAGCAAAACTTGTATCTTGCCAGATCACCATGCCACCTGGATTGGCAACTCTACAAAGCCCTAGGTTGACAGTAATACAGAAGAGCTTTATTATAGTTCCTTACAACAAACAGATGACGTGCTGACAGTAGATGATGGTGCCAATTTTTTAAGGATTCCACAACTGCCAACAATTCCTTATTGTAAATCATGTAGTTGTGTTCCTGAGCTTCCATCTTTTGGGATAAATACCCTACAGGTCTCTCAACACCATCACCAGCAGTTTTTAATAACACACCAGCCACAGCATATTTGGAGGCATCTGTAGAAGCCACAAAATGGAGCTCAGGATCTACATGTCTCAACACAGGTAAAAACAACAAAAGAGCCTTGACTGTTGTGAACAAGTTTGCGCACTCAGGTGTTCAGACCAAAGAGTCTTTCTGCTAGCCAAATACAAGTAGTCAGCCACTTCAGACAAGTGTGGTGTAAATTTCTTCAAAAACCTACAAGTTCCCAAGAAACTTCAGAGTTGGGATACTTTTACAGGAGTATCATACTATTGAACTGCTGCTTCCTTGTCAGGAGCAATAGTGTGACTATCCTCAAATATAATATTACCCAGGAAGGTAACCTTACACTTAAAGAATTCACACTTACTTCTCTTGATAATCAAGTTAGTCTGGAGAATGTGCTCTACAACTGCTGACAGGTGGGCCTTATGTGACTCCTCATCCAGAGAGAAAACCAAGATGTTGTCCATATACACAATGGCACATACACCCAGGAAGTCCCCCAAGACTGAATCAATTAACCGCAGAAAGCAAGCTGGAGCATTCTTTAATCCAAAAGGCATGACGCAGAACTGGAAGATATCTTTCTTAGTCCTGAATGCTGTCAATCATTCCATTTCTTCTGTGATTCTAATCTGTTTGAAAGTATTCAAAAGATCAAGCTTTGAGAATACCTTTGCCTTTTCAACACACCAAGAAATTTGTGCCTCAAGGGGTAAAGGGTAGGGGTCAGGAATAGTAATGTTATTCAAGTTCCTGTAATCAACACAAGGTCAAAGAGAACCATTGGATTTTTGTAAAAACAGCAGTGGAGAGCAGATTGACAAAGCCTTCTTAAAGATATAGCCTTTTGCCAACATGTCTCAAGTCCACTCCTCTAAACATATGTCTTCCTTCAAGGTTAAAGGATAAATAGGAGACAAAATACAAATCAGATCAACAGTAACTTTAAAGTCAAAGTTGAACTGAGTATGCTTGGTAAGGACCTTGCCTCTGGTGGCGTCAAACGCTGCGGACTAGGGTTGTAAACATGCCAGTAAATCCAAACTAACAGGAGCAGGAACAAGAACAGACTGTATTGTCTGAGAAGAATGCTCTAATTCTAACATATCCAACAACGGAATACAGATGGACATGCCTGAATAGTGGTCCACTTGCAACTTATTTTCTTTTAGCGGGGTTGATACATCATGGCTGTGCCACCAGCTCATCCCCAAGATAATAGGATACATAAGGGTAGATCAAATGGAGAACCTTGCAGTAAAATACTGACCTGTAACTACAAATACCACTGGCTTCTTAAGCTGGAAAGAGGGGAATGTTTGACAGTTTCCACCCTTAACAAGCATTCCATAGTGATACTTGAGTTGCAGCAAGTCTGTGGTCTCAACACTAATGAAGTTCTCTGAAGCACCTGTATCTAACAGAATGGCTGGCTGATAGATGGTTTGACCGGTGTCAATGCTACCATAAAACAAGAAGTAACCAGAAGTAGATTTATTTGCAGCAAATGTTGAAATCTCAGCAGGATCCTTGTGGGGTTCCTGTCCACCAGTCCCCAAAGTGTGTCCTGAATTGTAGCCAGGGACTGGCTGGAAGGGGTTTTCATTCTCTAGTAAGGGGAAATGTATCTCAGAAATATGTATAGGGGTCAAAATGGGCTTTTATTCACTCTCAGAAGGAAGATCCCCTTAGAGACCTTCTGGTATATGGCCTGGGGTCAAGGAAACAATATGTATTTACCAATACTTGGAGTCCTCCAACCATATCATGGACTCCTTGTACTTGGTCTTGGACTCCTGCACCTTAGTCTTGGACTTCTGCTCCTTAGACTTGGACTCCTGCTCCTTAAACTTGGGCACCTGTGGTTTTTTCCAGCTCTGGCTTCCTATTCTTGGTATTTGGCTTCTTCTTTAGTCCCAGTGACCTTTTTAATCCACTTTATCCAGTCCCTGAAGAGTCTCAGATAGCTCTCCCTTTTATAGCCCCTTGTTTCAGACCAAAAACCTCTCTTAGAACTCTGGTTTTTAAAAGCTTAAACTATCCATTTTCTCTCTCTCTATAATATATTAAACTTTGAAACTTACTTCAGCCAATGAAAGCCCTGAATCTTTTGTTTCTGCTTCTCATTTTTTAGGCTTCAACTCTTAAGTTAAAGCCCTGGAAACATTGATCAAATAGACTCTGGCTTGCAGCCAATCATACACCTTGATTCAACGGTTTTGCCAAAAAGGTTTCCCTGGATGACTTGCTCTTGACCCTGGTTCAAACCCAAGGCTGTCTTGCTCTGGGTAAACAACTGCTCCGTGTTTCAAACAGTTTTGCCGTGATTCCTGTCACGTTTCCCCAGCAAATCTCAAGCGCTCCCACATATGTTTTACTTAGGCAAATTTCAACCCCTCAATTTTACAACGTTTCTCCATGTTTCTCTGTGTTTTTCTCAACGTTTTGCGACTTTGAACCCATTTGCTGCTTGTCCTCTTGCCTCTCTTAGTTGTTCTTGGCAAAATTTGCTCTTTTGCCCTCACAGTTTCTCTGTTCTATTTCTGGCCTCTTTCTAGCTCCCTTCTTCCTCAATTCTCCTTTTTAAATAAATCTACAGTTTTAACAAACTGTAGATCATTTTTCCTCCTCTTTTTTTTGGCTATATGATATTAAATCCTTTTTTAATCATAATCAGGCAGTATTTAATTTTTATTTAACTGCTTCTTTTTATCCATTTTCCTCTCAAAAGGCACTAAAATCAGTTCTTCCAGCCTCTGTATCCAGTCTGGCTAGTTCCTTCAGGTTATCTCCTTGTCCTACACTCACATCCTCTTAGCTCTTCAGTCCTGCAACACAAAATTCTGGTCCTTTGGCCAACCTACATCATGATCAGCTAGTCCTGCATCATAATCTTCTTTTCCTTCAACTTATCATCAACCAGTTCCTCAACAAATCCTCACTAAGAACCTCCTTAGTTTCCTCTGCACAATGAACCATCTTGGTTCCCACAATTCAATATGAATTAACAGTCTGTCAACTAGCCTTCACTGTGATCAACTAGTCCCTCTCACTATTATTCTCTGTTAATTCTGTGAACCACCTCAGTTCTTTATCTCAGTCCCTGTTACCAGAACTTGTAGACCCAGGCATGAGTCTACATTGAACTGGCGTTTGACTGGGCCCTTGCAAGTGGCACTCCACTTAGGCCATTCAACCATAGATCAATGTCTATGTGTTGTCTTTACTCACCCAGGTGATTAAGTCTGGGCTTTCAGTCGCAGAGTAATCAGCTCTACTTCCCAGAGGCCTGATCACCCCAAGTTCTGAAGCTTGCTTCCCCAAGCAAACCGCCTTGGTGACACCTCTGAGCAAATCTATGTCATCCAATGCTCATGTTGGGTTCTCCCCAAAGCCCCCATAGGGACATAAATAAGGACACCCTATCAGTCTGTTAGGTAGGATTCTTGCTCACAGACCTCCTGCAAGTGTATCAGGGTATGTAGAGCCCTCAAAGCTCTTCCCCTCCCTGGCAGCCTGTGTTACCCACCAGGGGTCCAAAACCTTCTCCCCCCCAGACAGACAAAGTTCCCTGCTTGCTATCTCAGTTTTTACCCTTCTGCAGCCACAGTTCCCTACTAGGTGAAGAACAATAGCCCAAAGCAGCCAATATCTCCTGCTGGGTGGAGGCAACATCTGCCTCTGGTAGTCCTTTGTTACCTACCAGCTAGGCCTTACTTACCCTAGTAGTCTTATGTTACCTACTAGGCTCACCTTACTTACCCCTAGTAGCCCTATGTTACTTACTAGGCCTCTACCTGTAACAAACAACCAAACTTTTGGCTTGGCCAACATTAGCCCCACCTGCAAATCACCAAACATGTGGACTGTCACAATCCTGCTTCTCTTTGGTGGTGCAGACAGCGGCTAAGGAGGCAGGGTGCTCCTGAAAATATTGCTCAATCATTTCTTGGAAAGCAACAGGAAGGACAGGATGATCACAATCAATGGGAACAAGGGGCAACTCTTTGGACTCAACTATTGAAGACTTCACAGGTACAACATACTAAAGAATAGCTAATGAACTCTCAGTGTCAGGATCACTCCTGACATAGCTCTGAATGAGGAACAAAGCAAAAAATAAGCACACTCTAGTGCAAAAGGGGAAGAATTGTGAAATGCCTGATTAAGATGCTATTGCTTCATTAAGCATGACATTACGGTTGCATAGATGACGTAATTCATGAAATCATATCTCAGCTCTTAATCAACGGATGCCAATGCCCAAACCCGCATTCAAGATCTCTTAACAGCGCCTACAATTTATATTAATAAATTAAGTCAGGTTGAAAAGGCTAATTGAGAGCTAAATCAAGCAAAAGCGGTCCCCCTGCATGAGCTCCTGTTACATGAATTGATGTCATCATACAAGTGTATCTCAGCAAATACAAAAGCAAAATGATTGAGCAGCCACACATTTTAAAGCTCTTTGTATTTTATAGCATCATTTAATAATTAATAAGTACCTGTTAAGAGACCACTTTGCGCATAAAACCAATTGGAAAGCAAAACCTTGGGAGGAACCAATCAGATAACTTCCAGAATTAGGGGATAAAAATAGAAGCAGGCCATGCAGTCCTTGAACAATTCAGGAATAAAATCCAAACCCTGACCATCAATCCTGGCACTAACCAATGGGGATCCAGGACCCAGGCCACATAGCTTGTTCTAGACTCTTGTCAAACCTTACTACCCAGTCTAAAATTAGACCTTGAGTGTCAGGGATCCAGTCTTGGACATCTGGCCTGTTGTTTCCAGGGGTAACCCGGGCCAGGTTTTCTGCAAGCAATGCCCACCACAAGAGGGAAGCTAACTTAAAAAGGTAGGAGACGGACTTTCCCACCCAGGACCACAGGCTGGCAGCCAGGATTATAGTGTCAATTACCCCTGTGAGGATGATGTACACAATCCCAAACAGTTTGCCTGTATGGTCATTTGGGAGGTTGGGTGAGGAAGCGGGCATAGGTTTTGGGGTCACAGGTGGTTCCATGGGTAGGCTGTAAGCAAGGAGATAGTTGAATTTTCCTTTGAACAACTTTGGTGTTGAAAATATCCACAGGCCATGTTGGTTGTATCTAACTGCAGATTGTATGCAGACCAAAGGGTTGAGTTCAAGTATCTTTTCTGGGGTGAAGTCCTTGTATTCATATTTCAGAGGGTAGTCAGTAAAATTAACGGGTCCAAAGGATACACCAGGAGGACAGAAAACTGCAAGTGGTGAGGCAGGAGGGCCAGGAGATCTCAAAATGAATTGGTAGATAGCAAATACAAAATAAGACAATAGCTGCGTGAGCCAAAATAACATAACCTTTATTCAAAAATGGAAATAATTTTGGAGTGCGGGGTCCTTTGGTCTATATAGCACCCCACCTCCAAACTTAATATTTTCTATGGGGGGTTCATCAGGGCATTGGGAAAGGCAGGTCTGGGGGGACTGGGTGCTTGGGTCCAAAGGCAGCAAAATGGTACTTGGCCTGGGAGTTCTTTCATTGCTCAAGAATCTCAATTTGGCTACCTGATTAACTTGCCTTAGAGTTGTGGTCATGGGGTTGGGCCGTGAGACCGTGCCTCTTCCTGGGGACAGCTCTTGATTGGCCACTGGTGTAGACTTCAAATTCATGAAGCTAATAGTTGCTGCTTCAGTACCTTCATTAGGCTCTGTGATTAGTCTTCCATTTGGTGCAATAATTTCCTTGGTTTGTCCTGTTTCACTGCATAGGCCAACATTTTTGGTATCAGCTTGTGGGGGCTTGATCTCAGAAAGACGCAGGCAGGAAGGCTTTTGGTCCATGGGGCCAGCAGCCTGCAGGAATTTGGGTTCAGGGTTCAAATCTTGCCCTTGGGCCCGGGTTTTGAGGGGTAAAAAATTGTCAATCCTGACATTGAAGAAGACTTAGGCCCATTTCCCCTACTGATAGTAAGCTATTGGCTATAACCAGGAATTGAAATTCCAGACCCAGATAGTAGAAGAACAAAGTCTTTTGAGATTCCCTATTCCCTTCTTTTACTCCCACTTGCAAAACCTTGCACAGTGGGAGATACTATAAGTAAACACCCTTTAAATATCTGATAGCTAAGCTATCATTGAAGTTCAACCCAATCTTTCTATCCATTTTCCTACATTGATTATAGAAAGTAAAATCTGCTGTGTCTTAACAGCTGGGTTTTATACTCAGGGACAGCCACTAATGGCGCTTTGTTTGCCTTGGCAGGTTTGTTCAAATTGCCAATTGCGCCTGATAAGATATACGGGGAGAACAATCCTGACTCTGGCTGGAGGACACCACCGCAGAACAAGTCCCAGAAAACCAGGAGCGTGCAGTGGGTGTGTCTTCAATCCCCATTGAACCTGGCTTGGAAGTTGACAGATTTGAGAACAAAGAAAGAATTTGGCTTACCATAACCTCAGTTGTAGTTAATGGGGAATCCCAAACCGCCAAATCCTGGGAAGTCTGGTCAACTGCTAACCACAACACTGAGAGTTTATTCACCTTGGGAACATCAATTGTACTGAAGTAGGAAAGAAACTGAGGAAGGAAGATTGAAAGTGGAGTATTACTCTGTTGGAAGGTTTACAACTTACAATATACTTTGAGCTCCTCAATAGATACACACAAATTTTTTAACAAAGGGTAAAAAGATGCACTTTCTGTCAAAACACGTGGATTGCGCTCCACTGCGGACAACAACCATTCACAAGCATCCTCAGAAACCTTTGTCATCACATGGTAAGCTTGGGATTTGTGAATAAGGCTTGAACCAGAATAGAATGATAAAGCTAACAAAACTTTACGCAAACTTTCATCAGTGGGTGGAGCAGGAAAATAATCTGGATGCCAAAATGACATGGCGCACGGAAATAGAAAACAGAAGATCCAGTCTCAACAACTGCAACCAGAGATGGAAAACAAAAATTAAAGAAAAGTCCAAACTGAAAACTCAGAAAAGAACTGATACAAATAAACATGTTAAACACAGATATCTTGACAGCACAGGAGAAAAGAAACACAAATTCATGACAAACTTCTTCCAAAAACTCATACGTAGAAGAGTTGAGTAATGTGACAGAAATTGCAGGATAATATGAAGCCGTTTCTAAATGGTGGGGAATTACCACCCAAATCCACATAGAATTAATGATTAATCACCAACATGGCTTCAGATATTATTTTTTGAGATTTCCAATTGAGATACTAGGATTAATTAAAACAATTAATCCTAACCAAAGTAGCCCAAGATAAAGGGCCTGTGAAAGCATCAGAGTATTTTCAGAATAAAATAAAGGACATTGAGATGCAACATAATTTTCAGTTTCAAAGACAGGGGGGACAACTCCAAGATTGGCAGGCATTAAAATTAACATTGGAAGGTGCCAACAACAAAGTTCCAACTTCAGGGACCCATCTTCCAGTAATGATCTGGCTTAGAATCAGATTGTAGGGAATGTAGCGCAACAATCCAACTACATGATGCATTTTAAAAATGTAAATTAGACCAAAGGATATATGATTTTTATTGAGTAAATTTTTGGGAGGACTCAACTCTTAGAGTTGAAACAGTGAAAATTATTCAATATATATATAAAATTGACTAAGCAATATCACCTGGATCTTGGGCTCCTATTCCTTCCACATTGTCAAGTGAGTATCTGGTCCAGGTTGCAAAGACCCCTTGGGTGACCATTTTCTGACAACCGTGCTGATAACTAAGATCATATCAGGTGATCCACAAATTACGTCAATTTATCAATGTCAGCTTACAGGGGGAATTGGATTTGACCAACAAACTGGAGCAGCTGTAACCCATTTGCAATCAACTGTTTGATTCCAGTCTTTTAAATCAGTCAGCTTTGTTAAAGTTTTCCTGACTTTCTGAGCTTTCCTACTTGGCTGAATAATTCCTGGCATTATGGAGCTTACTTTGATAGAAGCAGCCTTGCCATTATGTAGACCAGTTTCCTGTATGTTGGCAGAAATCATCAAGATGATGTTTCAGAAACATACCTACATTACCCAATTTAGTGACAAACCAATTTTCTGGTGTCTAGCCTAATTTACCATCAATCTGATTTTCTGCTGATGTTTTCATCTATCCATCCATTCCTGATCCAAGTCACGCTCCAGATCCCCATCCAGTATCTGACTTATGTCCCTGCCACAATCTATTTGGGCATATAACCCAATCTATTTTTCAGGGAATTTGCCACTGACTACCTTGATCAATTACAGTATTTTAATTGCAATACCATGTCTCAAGTAACTTACAGTAAGGATTCAGGCATACAAAAACAGTTAAATAAGGAACAGAATGGGTTTCAAACTCCAACCCCTAAAGGAGGACTCAGTGTTAGTGTACCATCAATGTTCAGACATGTATTACCTATTTATATGGACTCTATTATTTTTTCTTTTGCTTCTGCTTTTGCTCCTAGATTAGTGAATGTTAGTAGATTTAACAGAGACGTCACCTACCACTCAGATGATGATTGGCTATCTCTTCAGCAGTTTCTGTCTTTAAACTGGGTGGCTAAGCCAGCGGTTTTTGACTGTATTATGCTACTATACTACATTAAACTCTGCTTCTTTACTTTCTTGCAGATAAAGAAATGGTTATTTTGTCTCTGTTTCCTCTGTTTCTCCTGGAATATAGGGATTATAATCAATCAAGTTAAGCAATCCCTTATACAAAACCTCTCAAAAGATTCCTGCCTTAAGAAACCTGGGGGTTTATCCTCTTCTTCCCAATGAATCTTTCCTTTATTTTTTATCTTCACAAGCATTATTTGAGTCAGCTTGATTATTACTTTATTCTTGTTTTAAAAATAGAGATTATTCTATCTATTCCATCTTGCACACACTTCTACTCTGATATTCTCTTAGAATCATGAAGGGAAACTATTTTCTGTTCTGGTTTCTATTCTCTCTATTGTCTGTTGTCCTTTTCCTTGAAGGAAAAACCTGTACCACTGATTGGCACAACTCCTACCAGATGATTCTCACCAAGAGGAGTCCCTAGCTCATGGGTGGTTTAAGTATCTTTCTGGACATTGGGGGAGAAAATTTAACTATTGCTGTTCCACTTCTAAGCCTTCCAAAGCTGAGATTTCCCTAGTTAGAACCAGTGTGTCCTTCTACCTATTGATATACCTGGTAGGCTATTATCTCCTAGGAAGGTTTATCTCCCTAATGGGTATATTTGCCTACCTAGGTTAGTTCATTCACCTTGCAATGGTTGTGGTTCTCATTGGTTTGGTTATTGCAGGTCTAAATCTAGGGGCCTTGTCCCACAAGATTGGGGATTGTTACCTTTCAAGCAAGTCCCTGACACTATTATTCTCCAAAAGTACTCTTCTCTGAGCTATTATTTGAAACTTTCCCAAAAGCTTTCCCCCATTGATTCACATAGCTGTTTGATCCCAGTGAACTTTTTCTGCATTATTTCTCAAAAAATGGGTTGGTTGGAGTCTTGGGCACCTGGCAAACCCCCAACATTAAGTCTTGGATGTGAGCAGCAGAAGGATTTATAAAAGGTTTACAATGTGAAACCCAGGCTTTACATTATCCTTGAGCTTGGAGATTTGAGAATGCCTTAATACTTGAGGTTCTCAATGTAATTACCACTGTTACTGCTTGATTGTTTGAATAGGTGGTTGGGATGAGGTTGGGGTGTTTGAGCGTGTTCAAGTGCATCTAGTATAGACTGCTCAAATCCCAGAGGAATCTTTTTACTATGTTTTTGGTTAGAAAATTTTTCCAAATTTAAAGTCCAAAATAGGCCGACAACAATAGCAATTGTGCCTATATGATAGGCAAGTTTTGGTAATAAATACTGCTACAGGAGGAGTTGCAGGACACTTGGTAGTGTCTCACAGCATCCCTACCTGCAGCAGTTTGAATTAAGGTAGATTATTATAAAAACAGATGTAGACTATTACAGTTTGATATTAAGGTAAGAGAGTCAAAATCAAGTATAAAAACTTTGTAAAAATGATTGGAAGACAAGCTGCCACTATCTACTATGATTGGACAGTTTTAAGCCTGGGAGATAAGATTGGAGTTTGACGTTCAAGGTAAGCCTTAACTAAACACAATACTAACTTTTTCAACTCAAACTTAATAGATTAACTTCAAACTCAAAGGTAAGCTTCAAAATATACATAATACTAACTATTTAGCTCAGAAGCATCAAAATTTTTAGGGTAAGATAAAGCTTTAAGTTTTGAAGCTAATTTTGATTTAAAAGGTAACTAAAGTTAAAGAGATCTAATTCATTTCAAAATCAATCAAAAGCTTATTTTCAGGTAAGCTTTTCATTGAAATCACTAACCTTCTTCAAATCCTTTTATATGGACTTGGTTCACAGCAGATCTTGGTGTGGGTAAGCTATTTTAAAAGATCAAATTTACTAATATATTTTTAAAACCCAGATTTTTGCCCTGAAGTAGATCAAGGTTTGGAAAGTATTGTTTTGATTCACTAACCTTTATAAACAAAGATGCATTGTAGCAGGTAATCATTTCCAATAAACTACTAACCTTCAATCCTTTTAGATAGGCTTAGTCTACAGCAGATCTTGGGGTGGGTAAGTTTTTTTTCACTAAATTACCAACCTAGATTTAAAAAGCCAGATTTTTCCCTGAAGCCAACCTTGGACTGGGTAAGTCATTTTTTCTGATTACCAACCTTTTTTTAGAAAACACATTTTTACCTGTAGCAGATCATGTTTTAGGTAAGTCATTTTTTCCAAATATACTAACCTTAATTTCAAGCCCCAGATTTCTGCCTACAGTAGATCCTGGCTTGGGTAAGTTTTTTTAGAGTAAACAGATATTTTAACAAAAAAACTATTTCTCCAATTTAGTTTTTTGATCCAACTAGCTCTTTTTTACCCAAATTCAAATTTTTACTATTAAGGTAATCTCTTTGACTTCCTTTAAACTTTTATTATCTATATCTTTGAATATCAAGTTATGTCTTATTTTATATGATCAATAAATATTAAAAAGTATATTTTAAAGTTACTTAGTTTTAAGTTCTCAACCAAGCAATTATAATTTGCTTATTAAACTTTTAATTAATCTTCATATTTTTATGATTATAGTCAAGTTTTGGATAACTGTGATAAAAAGTGCCCTGTCTCTCCTTAAAATCTTTTTCACCCAAATAGACCATTTATAATATTTTACTTACCCCCATCTACAAAACTCCATCACCACATAAACTAATTAATATATCATATATAATAGCTACTATGGATTAATATATTTTTATATATTTTTTCTGTCTGCTTAAAATTAGAAGATTTCTCTTTTAAAAAACCACTATAATTAATTAATTTTCTGAGTTAACAAAAATCTATTAGAAATTCATAAAAATCAAGTTTAAGACCATATTAAGTAGTTTCATTTTATGATGTTTTCTATAAATCAAAAACCAATATAACTTGCCAGAGGTTATTGAACCCACACAAATAAAATAAAATGCAATCAAATATTATGAAGCTGCAATAACATCACATTAGATAACTAAAAGATCTACAAAATCAGACACCATCTTATCAAAATAGGAAATAATGA